>JAABKJ010010749.1:0-10898 GCA_011634705.1 Andricus grossulariae
CAGAAGGCCCCCCTTAAAGTATATATCCATATAAATTTTGAATATATTCGCGGGAAATAGAGGAGGCGAGAACGTAGCGTCAACTACACGAAGGTGACAACGTACAGTCTATATATATATATATAAGGTAACAGAATTTGTGCAAAATTACAATCTGAGACTACTGTACAAACATGTAGGGGTGTCTCAGGAGTATACATGCGAAGTTTGATGGCAACATAGAAAAAAATTAGGGTTCAGTAATGTTGCCGCTCAAGTAAAAGTTGGCATAATTTATAACTTAGGCTCTGAAGGAACTCTTATAAAGGGTTCCTTTTTCGTTCGTTGATATCCTATAGATGGCCATCGGCGGGTGCCCTCATTTTCAACTACGCATGTGCCGAAAAGTGCAAGCCTATTTAAAATCAATAAATACTAACATAACCTTAAAAACTGTCATATTTTATGTGCGATATCTTCCTTTCAAGAATGATTACCCAGGCGGAAAAATTATATAGAGTTTGTATATAGTGTGAAGTATTATATATAATATTCATTTTTGTATACTAAAAATGTACAAAACAAATGAATATTATATATAATACTTCACACTATGTATAAACTATAAATAATTTCTCCGGCTGGGTTATGTCTATGAATTTAGTTTCTTCATTACATTTTTCCCAGTGCAATATAATTGAATTCGAATTATAAAGTAAAAATTGCATCATTTATCATTTTGCATTCCTTTTCAGCAAGAGAGGTTCCTTTCTGTTGCAGCTCCTTTCGAACCAAAAATTAGTTTTAATAGAAACCCCAGATTTGTCTGTGAGTTCATGCCCGCGTTTGCATTTGATGCGGCGACATAAATACAAACACACATTCAACTTTATATATATATATATATATATATATATGTACAGAGAGAGAGAGAAAGAGAGAGAGTGTGTGTGTGTGTGTCAGAGAGAGAGAGAGAGGTTATAAAATAACAACGAAAATTCGTGAGCTCGGAATACTCTTACGACCTGCCTGGGAGCCCAAATAATATGTGTGCAAAATTTGGTGCCGATTGGTCGAAAACTATGGATTTGCATAAGTATGATCCGTTTTAGACCACTTGATTTCATATAATAGATAAAGCGTATAAACTTGATTTTCTGATGTAAGCACTTAACTAACATCATAATGTTAAGCTATACTATTCGTTCCAGAGAGGTTCAGTCATAAATAAAATAAATTTGTTTCTTGTTTACTAGTGTACGCTTTGAAGTAGGCGTTCGTCATAAAAGCTGATACGGAGAAGATAAATCTGAGTGTGAAATATTTCAGTCTAATCCAACAATATCGTAAAGAACACTTTCAGAGCTGATGGTGATGGAGCATTGAAGTCGTAACCCCGCATTAAGGCTGTTTACAAAAGGCTCTTCGGCATCACATTGCTCGAATCGTTGGCTGAGCCTCTGCAGTATCCGCCATCATCTGCTTTACAACGCAAAGCTACGGTGCGAAATAGATGCGAACCCACCACCTGGGTCCACCCTCCCTTATTATCAACAATCGTAAAATGCTAAATTGAAAGTCCTTCAAGGACAAGAAGGGCTGCTTCGGAACAACTTTTAGCGAGATCTGTTGCCTGTCGCTCTAAAGTTGTCCTTTTTTCAATTCAGCATAAAGATTTTATACGCGATATGCTAAAATTCCATCTTGTATACAATAAACACATTCGTATTCTACTATTAACAATCACAGAAAGTAGAGCAATAATAGAATTGCATTGCTTGTACAGAATCTTTCGATTTACTTGTGAAAAGAATATTATTTCATTAATTTTTTCATAAATCTGAAAGAGGACATCTTTGACCATTAGGAAGAAGGAAAACATCCTTAGAATATCTCTTCTTTGCTGAGGTCGTTCTAAAGACGTTCTTAGCACGCCTATGTCTGTCGCGCAATTGATGTCCCAAAGAAGTATGTTGCCCTGAAGACGTCCTTAAGACATGAGACGTATTTTTGAAATTAATAAACTGACATTGACATCCTAATGACATCTTTAGGACGTCCTCAGGATAAGAATGTCTTTTTGCGTAAGCAGTGTAATACTGACGTGGCAGTTTTGTCTTTCACAATAAAATGTAGGAAGTACACCGAAAAAATTTTATCATTAAATCAAGGGACTATCGACAAGAATACGGTACGGACGGAACAATATTTTCATGGTCCATTACAATTTTTCTTCTCAAGAAAATGTACGTAAATGTAGAACATCAAGTTTCTTCAATCTAGCGCTATATTATTAATTGCCGCAAGTATTTTCAGATCTTTAAATTATTATTTTTGCTATACAATATTAGTCCAGACGCCAACCCCATTTCCGTTGGATCGGCGAGGTCCATTCGATATATTTTTTTTTATTTTTATGTAAAATGATCTTCAGAATCCAAACCTGTGTAGCAGAACTCTGGAAAATGTGCCGTCCTCGAGATATTCGCAATTAATTATTTTTTTATAAACGTTACATCAAACATATAAAATGTGAAATTTTCAAATTTTTTTTCTTCTCTTATTAGATAAGGTCATGAGAAACAATAGTTGTTTAGGCATTTTCTCGCTCCGATGAATATTTATTGCACAAAGTCAATTAACGTGTAAAATTAATGACAAGAAATACTTTTATCAATAAATAAAATATAATAAAAAAAAAAAAAATAATATAAATAACTTTTATCAATAATAAGTATTTTATGAATGACAAAAAAGTAACACTATGTTGAAAGTACTAACTGAAATACACATTCTTATAATGAGCACTGTTTCTCTAAAGTTAATAATTTGCAAGATAACAGAGCTTTTGTTATAAGTGGTTTTATAGCGTTACAACAAATAGTCATTTTTTATTGAGCGAATTAGTATGAGAGAAAAAATTCCTGCAAGAAACTATACTTAACTACTTGATAAATACAAGTATATATGAAATTAACAATAAATTGCTTCAATTTATGCAAATTGGGATGATTGTTGAATTTGCTCGCTTTGAATTGATGTAACTCTTTCGGAAAAGGTAATAAAGTTGTGAAAATTGGTGTACTTATTCTTTAAAGTTGTACTAAAATGATGATGGGCCCCAAAATTGCGAAATTTTAATATATGGAATTGTAAAATTGTTTAAATTTTGTGCGACTATCTCTGCTTCAGCGTGTAATAGAAAGACAGGGGAAAATCTGTAAAATTTAGAAAATTACTACGAATTCGGTCATACCAATTAAATTTTTGTTTTATTCGTTGAAGATTTATTACTATATATTTTTTTTTCACGGACGACAATAGAACTGAAACTGATACTCAAGGGAGTAGATACAGTGCAAAGGTTAGGGGCAGACTGAAGCTGTATACTTATAACCCTTGCCACGTGTCTGCGCCTTTGGGTCTGTGCCGTGCCTGCCATGTGCGCGCTGACCGTCCGCTGCCAAATTTACTGCATCAGTAATAATCCTATGTCATACTCCTCAAAAAAATAGATTTTAATAACACTTCAAAGAATAAAAGAACAACTTTAGGCTAGGATGCGTATTTTTGGTTTAAATCGTAAAAAGTAACATTGGAAGTAAACAAATTAATTTGTAGAAAAACCGACGTTTAATAGCAAATTTTATTTATAGAATGCGCCCTTTCTTAATTATAAAAATAATACAATGAAAATACGTATGTTTCAATAACAATGCATAATATGAATTGTAATAATATAGATTTATTGAAATTATACATTTTCCAGCTGAGAATAAAAATTAGTGCAAAATAAGGAGCAAATATTAAAACAATCATGAAAAATAAAATTTGTGTATAATATTTTGTATTTTTATATAATATATTGTGTATAATAAAATCTTTTATTTATCAATATCTGAGTAAGCAATTCCAGACCGAGGTACAGCAATAAATGTAACATAAGTTTAATATACTAGTGTTGAACATAATGTAGAAAATGTCACATTTTTGAAAAAATCTAGAAGGTAGCACGAGATACGTGATGAGAATGTTTTTGTTGAAGCCGAAGGAGCTTCAACAAAAGAGAATTCACAATCAACAAATTACATTTGTCGATGCTTTGATCCTTAATTTTAAAAGTTCGTTGCTCAAATATGGGAGAAACACAAAAACCGAGCACGTAGCGCGAGTTAAATACATAATGGAGCGTAAAGCGCGAGATAAATATATTATCGAGCGTGAAGCGCAGGAAACAACTGGTTAATTTGGGCAAATTTCTCATTTTTGTCAGATCTACGAGAAGCATCTATAGAAACAGACTGTCTATAGAATTTCGAATGATAAAACTATGAATAATTTATACAAATTCTTGCAAAGCACACACTTCAAATATACATTCCGGAGTAAAAACAATTCGTTTTGGCTAAGTCTTCATCCGAGACATAATCAAAACAAAACAAACAAATATTGGAAACGAATTTTTAAGGAAATGGTTCATATTATAAAAAACCCAATTCTACACTCTAAAAAAAGTCTATTAACAGTAAAATTACGTTCCTTTCAGAATGCGTCCTTTGAAATGAAGACGATTTCTTTTGTCCATGAGTAGAATCGTTTCACTGTTCAAAGACTTATCCGTTAAATGCAAAACGGAAGTACTTTTACTGATGAATGATTTCTTTTGACTTTGAAAAGAATTCCTTTAACCATTAAAGGATTTCATTTGTTGGCTAGCGGAGAAAATGCGCCTGCGCATGAGTGAATATCGTTTAGGACCCAATGTGAGCAAGAAAATTTTGTCACTGCACGATTCATTGATTAACTAATAAAGTGAGTGAAAAAACTTGCGAAATGATGTAGAAACTCGATTTCTGAAAAAAGTTAGGAATCCCAGGTTGTGACGCGAAAACTTTGGAAGGTACCTGTACTGAAAGAACAATTTTTGATCCGCATAACCTCACTTATCATTGCTCTTTACGCTTTTGACGTATGCAAAATTTGTACCACACACGAAGTTGTATCTTTAAATTTTTTAACGCTGGCATCTAGAACGCATTGTTGTTATAGAATTGATAATTATTGATTTTGTATTTACATTCACCAATGTTCGGCTTTTGACCTTTTGTACCTTACTTGTACGTAATATCATGCAATAAGTTTTCTTTTAACGTACAAATTATTCTTTCTTCGGTCCGACAATAGATTTCACTTCAAGATCAAAGGAAAACCTTTCTCACTTGAAGAATAATATTTGAAACGACAATGCTTCATTTGCGAAAGGATTTTCAATCATGCCAATTTTGAGTGGAAAATCCTTTAATAGTGAAAGGAATCGTTTGACAGTCAATAGTCTGTTTTTAGAGTGTATCAACAAAAGAACTGACATTCTATATATAATATGTAATGACGTCACGCAACTAGATGCGTAAAACAATTCAAATGCAACTATTCTACGCAAGGAACACAACCCTTACTTAGCAGAACCATGTAATAAGTGAACTTTCTCACCGAATATATTAAAATCATTCATTTTATCCATGGCTTATAAAAGTTTTGGCCCAAAAAATGTAAATTAATCAATAATAATATACAACTACCTATCCATGGGTGGAAATAGCAATATTTTAAAATTAATTACAATTATTTTTCGAGAATAAATTCTCTGGAAGTGAAACATTAAAATTTGGATAAATAATAATTCAGAGGAATGCATAAAATGGAGGCTCTCCTCTTTCGTCTATTCTGGTAAGACTCTAAAGGAAAATTTATGTAACACGGTATATTATAACTAAAAAAATGTACAGTTCAAGATGTTTCAATAGTTTGTAACTCATGAGGCCCTATGTCGACTGGCGAAATGTCTGAAGTTTGAAAATAAAAACACTGACCAGAAATCTGAAAACATGAAACACCTTTCATCGTAGCCAGGACGTATTTGTAGGTCTCACCTCTGGCCGCCAGCGAGACTTCATTTTTCGGCTTTAAGTCGAACTCAAGATATAGGCAAGAAAAGGCCCCCAAGCCCTCCGAGGGTCATAACTAATCCGCTTTAAATTTTACAGAATGTTTATATTATTTATCCTCATGGTATTTATTTTCCATGTATTGATAATTTTGTTTCATTGCAATAATTATGTTCTTTGGATAGCGAGTCTAAAAATGTTGTCCATTTTTTCCTATCTCCAACAGTTCACTAGGTACTTGTAGAAAATGATAGTTTTAATCTTTTTATGAAAAACTTTGTATCGCTGTAGTTCTTGAGACTGACAGGTTTCGAATTTTGGATAAGTAAATCATTTATTACAAAATTACAAGTTTTATTGTTTGTAAAATTCTAATCCTTAGCAGATGTCTGATTCCTGGAAATGACAGGCCCTGCCGGCGGGTTCCATAGTTTATAGAAGTCGGAGTATATTGGACAAATGAAATTTACAAACGAAAACTTTTGTAATTTTGAAACTGGCAAATGTTACAGCCATAAATTGGCAATATAAATTTCTTTCGAAAAAATTCGGTATATTTATCAAGAGTTACATTAAAACTTCTGTTTTTAGAGCAAGTCCATCTCGACTTGTTTTTAAAATTCGTCGTCAACCTTAGCTATAAACTCGAAACTTACATCTCCGACTTGTAAGTCTCGCCCCTGGCCGCCAGCGAGACACAAGAGGACATTTCTCTGAGTGTAGCGTGTACTATACAAAGTTAAGAATTAGTACCACCCTATATGTTTCACAGCGCTCTTACTATTTTTTCGAGTATTTTCGATGCTAAGCCGGTAGACCAAGTTGAAAAAAAGCATTTACACGTAACTTACGTGGGAAATTTCATAAATCCCACGACAAACGTATACGATACAAAAAATTGTCCAAGTACAATTTAATGAAGTTGTGAAATAAAAGTTGGCTAAGCAAAATTAAAAAAATAATATTTATTATTAATGGATTACAAATACTAAGAAATCAATTTTTTAAATGTTGTTTTAAAATTCAAATTCAAAAAGAAACTTTAGGAAAATTATTCACAATCAAAATTGTTAAGTTATAACAACTTAGCGGGATAGAATGGATTTCTCCACCCTAAATAGTTAATATCGCTAAAATTTATTTTCAAGGTCCTCTCCTTCATATAATAAGCTTCACCATAATTTCGTTTACCAACGATTTACTTTTTAATATATTCATTCCCGCCAAGTTTTAACAATTAAGAACTTTTTATTATACTATTTTGTTCTGAATTTTCTTCTGTGATTTAAATTCTGAAGAACTTTAAAAAAATGTATTTTTCAGTACTCGTAATAATCAATTATTGTTAATTATTATTTTCTATTTGTCTTGGCCAACATTTATTTCACAACTTCATTTAATTGCACTTGGTCAATTATTTGCATTTTAGATGTTTGATGTGGGATTTCACTGCTTTTTGGATAAAGTACATACAAAAATATCATTCAATAAACAGTTATAAAAATAATAATTACAATACATTTTAATTCCTAAATAACATTCTTTACATAGATTTTTCAATCTTTAAACAAATTTAAAAAGCGTGTTAAATTTTGGAATTTTTGAAATAATTTGAAATGTATAATGAAAAATAATATCAGTAATCAGTATCAACTAAACAAAAACTAAGTCAAAACATCTTGAATTAACTAATGCTTTGAAGTTTCATGAATGAGAAGTTCGGACCAAGACAAAAATATTATTTGAAAAAACCCAATCGACTGGCGATGAAGATATGGAATGAATTAATTGGAATGCATATGCAGTACCGCAAAGTGAGAAAATAATGACTTTTTTGGTTCAGAATAACGTACACCTCACAGATATTGACCGAATGGGTGAAAAAAATTTCAAAAAAAGCCGATAAAATTTCAAAGAGAGTTGTCGAGTCTGATGTTTGGTCTAGTTTTTCCATTTGTTTATAAATAAACAAATATGATGGAAACAATTGCAATTTTTTCTAGTTGACGCTACCGGTGCATATCAATAATTGGAAAATTGTTGCAATTGCCTGCGTTTTACAGATGTACATTAAAGATATTCCATCATGTTGAAAATGTATTTTCTATCATTCTTAATAATTATGGGGTTTTTATGTCATATGACAAGGAATTTGGATGGAAAAAATATTATAATTAATAGAAATTCTCTTAAGATTATTGTGGTTAATATTATCAGAAAATTTATGGAACAAATGCATTATTCCCCATACGAAAAAGTATGATAGGAAAATCATTACAGGCCTATGATACATTTTCCTATAATGAATTTCCTATAATTTTTTCGCGATTATAGGAATAATTTTAGGAAAAATTATAGGAAAAATTATAGGAATAATTATAGGAATAATTATAAAAAGAATGATAGGAACAATTATAGGAAAATAATTGCAGGAAGGAATAATATAAAAATATTGAAATAATTAATTCAAAAAGTAGAAGTATAAATTAATGATTTAATTTTAAATACTCACAAAGTATTACATGAAAAATTAAAAGTATCTTAAAAAGTTTCATTTAACAATGTGTTTATGATATCAGGCAGGCCTGCACCATCGATGGTTACTATGTAGAATTGTATACACCGTTTTTGAGCACTTAAACGGAGATTGTTATTTTAATTAATTCAGAATTAAAATTGTATCGTCGAAAATAGTGCGACTCGTACTATAATTCTATATCAAGTGAGACCAAGATGAAGATATTATTTCTATTATATAAAAAGATATTGCTACAAAACTTTTAATTTGAATATTTCATAAAAATACAAACATAAAAGTTGGAAAAAAGTTGAACAAATTTGAAATCATCATTATTTTAAACATTTGAGAAAAATATTTTTTTCAGCAGAAGAAACAGTTTCTGCGATTTTACAGGAATTTGTATTGAAAATAAGCTCAAAAACATAAAAAAGATATTTGTTACCTCAGGTGCATATTCCAAAACTTCCTAAAATCAAAAGTTACCAATTTATTTCTAGCGGAACAAATCAACTAAATTTTTTTTTTGTTTGAACAAATGGTGCCTGAAGGACCTTATTTGAGCAGACTGTGTGCGAAACAATTCTCGCGCATGCGCAGTTTAAAGATGGCTTACTTTAGGCACTGGTGAAAAAGCTGCGCATGCGCACTTTCGAGATGAGGTACTTTAGACACTGGCATAGGTAACTTTAAACACTGGTGTTGGTATCTTCTTGAAATAAATTTAGATTTAACTTGAACAAATCTTTTAATCATTGAAGTTTTGTTTTTAAGGTTTCGTAGCCATTTTCGTCCGTCGTACAAAAGGGCAAAAGGGCCAACATTTGACACAGCAAAAGGGCATAAGCCCCAAAAAGTTTTTTTCATAAAATTTTGTTTACATTAATTTTTTTTTCAACCAAAATTTTTTTTTCTTAATTTTTCAACCAATTTTTTTTCAACATTTTTTTTCAAAAAATTTGTTACAAACATTTTTTTTCACTAAATTTTTTTTCCATACATTTTATTTCAAAAAATAATTCTTTTCAGAATTGTTTTTTCAAAATTTTGTTTTCAAACATTTTTTTTTCCAAAAAATTGTTTACGAAATTCAAAAATCTTTTCTTTTAAGATTAGTATTTTTCGTTAACTCCTCCTAACACAACTTTTTCGGACGGGCGTTGCAAAATGCATCACAAATAACTATTACTATCGCCAAACCTCGTTTGGTAGGAGATTTGGAAAGAGTTTATGTATTGGCAGTTCTGTTGTCTATAGCTAATTTCGTTCAACCAATAAAACAAGAGACTTCCGTTTATTTCTTTCTCCAGAAACGAATCAGTAACTTTTGATAGCGCATTTTTTATCTTGACTCCAATTCTGAGAGTTACGTTATTGAATATACCCCTGGCGTTCTTTAAAATCAAATTTTCACTATGTTTCCAGTAGCTTTATAAGAAGTTGTCAAAAAGCTCCATCCTAGACTTATTTTATAAAGAATTTAGATATTTTTGAACCAATTCAGGAGTGAAAATTTTAAACTCCGAATCAAAGAAATTAACAATAACCCTAAATTAGGTGCTTAAAATTGTTGTCGACATAGCTAATCAACATAAATGAACAGATTTTTTTACATTCTCATCTCAATGAGAAAGTATTGGTTTTATCTGAAAAATGACTTTCGCGAAAGATTGATCAGATTAGATTGTGCTTCAGCACACTTTTTGAAGGCCTATAAAGAAAGCACGAGTTCGTTAACCAGCTATTTTGGATAAAAATTCAAAAAGTGAGCACATTTTCACAATTTTTGAGACCACTTCTTTTTTAAAATTTGAAAATTCTATGTACGGTTATTAGTAGTACTCTAAAAGAAAAACAATTCATCGAAGTGAAATTTTTCGATGAAATGAAAATTATCACAGTTATAGCATTTCCAAAATCCCAAAAAACAAACGATAATTAATATTTGAGGCCAAAAAACGCATGATATAAAAAAAAGTTGAGATAATAAAAACGTTTATTTTCAAATACCCTACAAGATTATCATACCTTTTTGAATTTGTTCGAAAAATCGAAAATTCAAATTTCGATTGCATAAAAAATAATAAAAAACTAAAAATTCCATTTTGCGGTCAAACTATGCAAGATACAAAAAAAGATGAAGAAACAAAAATCGTGAACCCAAGAAAGATCTACAAACTTGTTACAAATCACTTTTGGATAGGACGCGTAGTTTTTGTGTTATTCGTGAAAAATGACATTAAAAAAAAAACTTCAATGTTTTGGAAGACGACACAAGAAAAGAAAAGAAATAATAGGCAAACTTTTCCACTCAAAGAGGACGTACAAATTAAGTTAAATTTTAAAAAAATGACACAAGAGACGAAAAAAAATGAAAACACAAAAGTTGTTCAACCAAAAAAGATCTACAAATTTGTTATAAACTCTTGCTATAAAAATACATCAAAAATTAAAAA
>JAABKJ010010750.1:0-10898 GCA_011634705.1 Andricus grossulariae
GTCCACCATCTCTGGTGTATCCCTAAAGCGTACTGTACTCTTTCGATGTCCCTTCTCCGGTTCGGAGGGTACCCGATCCCTTAGCCCTTCTGAGGGCTCTGATATGGGATCCTCTTGCTCAGCTCCGTTGCGTTGCTGAAGCTGATTTCGGAATTATTCCAAAAACTTAGTTACCCGTTCAGGAAGAGGATCATCCAGTCCTGTGCGAGGATCCATGCTTTCCAAATGGAGCAATAGGTCCTGATCTTGTTCTTCTTCAGACACTGCCGTGATTTCGATTTGGGTTGCATCAGGTCTAGGGGGTTCATTTAGCCCTTCTTGGTCTTAAAAGTATGATTGATGCCCAGCCATAGACTGATCGAACTCAGCTATAGACTTCTGTAGTTCTGCTCCAAAGGTAGCCCTGCGAGAGACGTCCTTGGTTTTCTCGTCATGGTCCTCGTCGTCGTTGCTGTCACTGTCCTCACTGCTGGTGCCGGTTGGGCTAACATCAACGATGCCTCCGAGGGGTTTTTCGGTAAATGCTTGTTGATAACAGGCTCACCCTCTGCCGTTTTCAAACCATTTGTCTCCCACGTGGGCGTCCACTTGGTACAACTATCTATGAGGAACTTCGAATCGGTGAAGATGCTCAGCTTGGTTATTCCGTTTTTGAGCGCTTTTTGGGCAGCGGCGGTTGCAGCTTGGATTTCCGCTGGGTTATTTGTTTGACGACCCTGGGCTGGTTTTGATAGGTTCAAAGGGTGATCCTGACCAAACCAGACTCCCACGCCCCCCTTCGGCTCTCCTTTTTTGTCATGAGCACATGCGCCGTCTATGTACACCTCAGTTGACTTATTGCTCATGGCAGGAAGATATGGGTTGGGTAGGGTGTACCAGCGTAGGTTCGATGCTAGGGAGTAAGCTATAATCCTTTCTGTAGACCGGTGGATTAGAATCCTCGCTGTCCTCTGAGGATGCATCATCAGAAGATGAATTGTCATGGCTGGATGCACTCTTTGTAGATGCTCCCGTCATACGCGGTTGCAACCGAAGTCGGCTGGCGATGCTGCTTCCATCCAGCATTGGATCCTTATAATGTGACGGTTGCTTGTAGGGTTCGTCGGAGTCTTCCTCTTCCGAGGTCCCTAGTAATCGTGGTCGACGCTGAGATGTGACGTCCTTACGCAAGTTTGGTCGTACTTCGGAGGTTTGAGTCCCTTTCTTTAGAATGGGCTTTCTCAGCGCAGGACTTCCCCTTTTCTTACCTGGTACAGGTATTTGCGTGGTTGGAGTTCTGATACTTGTCAATGGTAAGGGGTGAGCCCCTGATTCTGCGCCTAGAGGATTACCTCCTTCTTGGGAGGCCTGGACGGTTTGCTGCCGCGACAATTGTGTTGTTTTGCTTGCGGGATTCCTAGAGTCTTCAGCAACCTTGGTCGATGTGGATTTCAGCGGCAGGGCGCGATACCGACCTGAAGAAGGTATCCGCTCCCGCTCTAATGCACCTTCCTCGTCCTGGTGAGGGTTACTGGAATCGGCATTATTTTTGGGATTCACGCCATCCATAGCATACTTCGAGGTATTAGCAGAGACCGGGTTAAACTCAGCAGCCTTTAGTTCCCTGGAATCATTCTTGTGTGAAGGTCTCTCGAGCCCCACGGGGTTTCCCGACAAGGCTTCCACACCTGTATTAAGTTTTCCCTTCTTATACTCAAAGATGTATTGATATGAGCCGAATGAGCCTTGGACCCGGATTGTCAACATGTGTGATCCAATGCACGGGTTCGTGATCACACGCTAGTATGAATTCGCGCCCATAGAGATACGGTCTAAAGTTGAGTACTGCGTAAGTAACCGCGAGACACTCCTTTTCAGTAATGGCGTATCGCTGTTCGATACTTGTTAGTATTTTAGAGTAGTGGGCAACTGGCATGTCCACCTTCTCTATCTCTTGGGTAAGCACGGCACCCACGGCATACTTGGAAGCATCCGTCGTCAATTTAAACTTTTTCGTGTAATCCGGGTATATCAGTATCGGCTCTTGGCAAAGGTAGTCACGTAGTCTAACGAAACTTTCTTCTTGTTCCGGTGTCCAGACAAACTTGGATTCCTTTTTTAGTAGATCTACTAAGGGTTTGGCCAATTTAGCATAGTTTTCTATGAATCGCCTATACTATCCTGACAAGCCAAGAAACTGCCTTACGGCACGCACCGTTTTTGATCTAGGGAACTCCTTAATCGTCGAGATTTTTTCTGGGTTGGGCTTCACACCATTGCGTCCAATGATGTGTCCCAAATAGGCAACCTCGGGATACAAAAAAGCGCACTTGTCCAGTTGAAGCTTTAAGTTGGCATCTCAAAGCCGCTTGAACAGTCTTCGAGCCTTCTTTTCTAGATGACAATATCATCGAGATAAACGAATGCTTCTGATCCCAACATCCCTTCTAGGACAGTCCATTAACCGTTGAAATGCTGCGGGAACATTCTTTATCTCCATGGGCATCCGGTTATATTCAAAATGCCCTCTCGCTGTCGAGAACGCAGTTTTAGCCCTGTCATCTGGGTGGGTTTCTATTTTATGATACCCGCTAGCGAGGTCAAAAACCGAAAAATATTGGGCTTTTCCCAACCGGTCCAAGATGTCAGTAATATTGGGTAGGGGATACGCATCCCCTATAACTTGCTCATTTAATGCGCGGTAATCGATGACCGCACGGTATTTTCGTTCTCCTGACGCACCCAATTTTTTTGGAATGATCATGGCAGGTGAGCTGTATGGGGATTTAGATCGTCCAATTATCCCACACTTGAGTTGCTTGTCAATCTGTGTGTTTATCCGTTTTTGAGCATGCGGCGCATGGCGGAACTGTTTTCTTGTGATTACAACATCACTAACGGTAGGGATCCTATGCTGCACCCTATTCGTTACGGTAAGCCTTTCTCCATTGATGTGAAATATATCCGAAAAGTCCTTAGCCCATCCCAACACCAATTCCTTATCAGGGTCGTTAAGATGGCCCACGTGAAGGCTCTTGATTACCTTCTCCAATCAAGTAGTCGTATTGTGTCCTTCCTTAGTGTCATCATAGTTCTTTAGATCGGACTCTTCGGAAGTTGAAACTCACCGGCCTTGCTGCAGCAGGAGGTGCAGTTGTCGTCCATGATGTATGGCTAGCTGTGCCAGATAATGGGGGCGGGTATTGCATAGGGTACATATGCATAGTACATTTGGGTACCCATAACCAGGCGGATGCATAGGTGGATAAGTATATGGCCTTGCATATAAGTTTTGATACATAGGGAGTGTAGGGAAAGGTGGATAAGGTAGAGGTGGGTAGGGAATGGTAGAGTTCGGCAGGACGGTTCGCCCGAAAGGCTGTTCTTGGCGTTTGACCTTGCCAACACCCTTCATTAGTTTTGTATAGGAGCTAGGTGATCGTGTCCTTTCAGGGTTTTGCTCTTGTTTTGTGATATGATAGGCTGATACCGATGTCGCCTTCGTTTTTTCTACATACCTTTGCCGTTCCTCTACGTGCAACGCGTGTTCGTAAGCTTCGTATATGTCCTTTGGATTCCTGGTGTCCACGAATGTTTACATCCCCAGGTAATCCACGAACATAGGCATCCCGAGCACAGTCGATGAGGAGCTTCATCATCATAGGCGTATTGTTGTCGGCACCCGAATACTTTTCTTCTAATGAATGTTTCGCGCCACTGATAAGCCCCAAAGTCCTATCGTAATAATCGCTCACGTTCTCGTTTGGACGCATGCGCAGGTTTACGATTGCTTTAAAGTACCACTGGTACTTCTTAGTGGGAGCGAAACGTTTCTTAAGATGTTTCGTGAGTGCCTTAAGCGTTGAAAATTGCTTATCGCGAATACTCTCTTGCGCGATTCCCTTAAGTTTGCTCAAGATAATTTTTATGAAAGACGTTTCAGTTGCTTCTGTGACATAGACCGAACCGTTCTCTATATCCTGTAGGAACTCCTTTAAGGGGGGGGGCCTTCCAATCGAAACTTAATATGTGGAACGTGCTTTGTTGAAGGGTCACGCCCTCTAAGGCGGTGGCCATCGCGGCACTCATATCCATCATGATGGCTCGTGTTGAGTTTTCGGTGCGAGTAAGATTGTTCTCAGTCTCCTCAGTGGGCATATCTCAGGTTTATAATTTACGTTATTTATATGTCTAAGATTGGGGTCATTTGAGTCCAGAAAGGATTTAGGAGTCAAAATTTTGGCTCAGCGCAGAATTGAGATTTCGTGAAGACCGCGAATTTCTTGAAGCTGAGATTTTGAATTTGCAAGTTTAGAATCTACAGTACACTTGATTCTATTTTATTCATTTTCATCGTGGAAGGTATCACACTTCAGAGAATGGCTTGCAATACTAAGAATTGCGAGCAAGTTTACCCTGGAATACTTTTATTGAGTTCTATGAAGCAACCGTGACCCATTTACACAAATTGAATTAAGTTGCGGCATAACTTGGAAAGTTTCCCTTACCACCCGATTATTTTGTTTCACAAGAAGGGACACTCTGGGGACTAGAATGGGGGGACCCACGGGGTTATCGATACCCGCTATTCAAGGTCGTACCGAGATGGTTTTCTTTACTCTAAGATCCTTGAAGAGAAAGTAGTTTGTAACTAAAAATTCTTCATCGATATAATTTTCGACAGCCCTCAATTCTACGTCGGCTGGCGACTGTATAAATTTCAAACTTTGTTTTGGACGATTTATTTATGGATTTTTAAATTACTGATGATTAGAGTAAAGTACTGGCGGAGATAATTTCGCACGTTATAATCTGATCGTTTATTCTGAATTCTATCGTGCCTACGGATTCGGTAACGAGTGAACCTAGATGGTGATTGACCACCGGATGTCTTGTGAATTCCACGAGTAGTTCACTTTTCGGGATAAAAGTAACCGATGTCTCCGGACACAATGTTAATGGGACGGTTCCCCTTCGGGAGAACTGCGCTTGCCAGTTATTCCCGTTGACTCGTTAAAAACCTGGATTTCGTTGCAAAATGGGGGCATTGTGAAACCTCGAGAAGTGAATTCCTATCTTCCAGACCATGATATAGAACTTATAAAGCTAGTTGAATTCAAACAACAGTGGATTCACTACCCCGGAATTGTAAGCGATTATTATTTAACGGGAGCAATTGTCTGAAAGTTGAACTGAATACATGATATCATATAAGTCTTGCAAGCGAACTCTTAGCTCGACGAATGGTATCGGGGTGATACTGCACTGTTCGCACTACGCCAGCAGCAGACACATAATTAAGCAGCTCAGCACAGGCATTGAAAAATATAATAATATACAATAATAATAATAACAATAATATACAATTTACTACTCGGGTCAAGCTCTGGTTTATTTCTTTTTTGAGCATTCAACTTATGGTTCCATCATGAATACATCCAACAAGTTACTCTCTCTATCTCTCCATCCCGCTACCCTAGTGATACCGAATGGAAGAAACAGAAAATTGCGTCTTCTATGTCGTAAATTTGCGACTCGGGCTCATAGGCGTCTGTGTCACAGTCACTATTACCATCGGAAGCGAGAGTTACAAGCTCGATCTGAGTTTTCTGTTAATCTTGGTTGGGGGTGCTTTCGCTTGTTGTAGAGGTTTCAATTTTGTCCACCCGTTATTGCGCTTTATTTAGAAGGGTGTTAGACAAGCAGTGAAATTCTTGGGAGGATTCTATCTCGGTGAATATGTCTTCCTCCCTTACCGGCGGCGCGTCCGCGAATCGAATGTTAATTGGAAAATTTATGGTTTCTCCCGAGGGTTGAACTACCGTTTCTACCTCGTGCACAATGATTTTGTTTTTAAGGATACCTTCAATTACCGACTCTATTTTACCTTTAAGCTGTCGTGATCGTTGTCGCTTTCCACCCCTAGGTTTTGGCTTTCGTTTCTGAATCACGTCAGAAATGGCTGTGGCCTAGGGCAGTGACATCTTAGGCAATCTGTCTTGGCCATTTCTCTTGAATAATGTTAGTCAATCAAAATATTTCCTAACCGCCTATTTCCTGAAATAATTAAAGGGAAACCGATCGCACGCTGGCCAGTTAGGCTTGCAGAGTGACCCTTGGGAGAGGTTTCAGCTGGCCAGTTAGGCTTGCTTAATCTCTCTGCATTTCCATTTAATTAGTGCAAATATAGTTTCCCACCATCACAGAATTGGTTCAAATTGTATTTACCAACATAAACAAAACTCAAAACAAATCTATTATTGTCATGTAATCTGAGCTGTAAGATACCAAAAGCTCGAAATGCTCCTTCTACTACAAGTTGTGATAACCTCAATTAGACAGTCACCTAGAGTACAGATAATTGGACGCCGATCAACCGCGGGCCAGTTAGGCTTGCAAAATGGACCCTTGGAGAGGACGTCGACTGGCCAGTTAGGCTTGTCTAACCCCCTTGCACAGCCAATTAAACATTCCCCAAGAAACGACCCAATCAAGTTATTTCCTAACCTCCTATTTTCTGAAATAATTAAAGGGAAACCGATCACACGCTGGCCAGTTAGGCTTGCAGAGTGACCCTTGGGAAAGGGTTCAGCTGGCCAGTTAGGCTTGCTTAATCTCTCTGCATTTCCATTTAATTAGTTCAAATATAGCTTCCCACAATCAAAGAATTGGTTCAAATTGTATTTATTGACATAAATAAAACTCAAAACAAATCTATTAATTTCATGTAATCTGAACTGTAAGATACCAACAGCTCAAAATGCTCCTTCTACTATAAGTTGTAATAACCCGAATTAGACAGTCACCTAGAGTACAGATAATTGGATGCCGATCACACGCTGGCCAGTTAGGCCTGCAAATTGACCCTTGGGAGAGTGTTCAGCTGGCCAGTTAGGCTTGCTTAATCTCTCTGCATTTCAATTTAATTAGTTCAGATTTAGTTTACCACAATCACAGAATTGGTTCAAATTTTATTTATTAACATAAGTAAAATTTGAAACAGATCTACTTATGTTATGGATCTGAAAATTTAATATTCACTAAAATAACCAGAATCGTAATTTTGGATTACCACTGTATCACCACCCTAACTGTCATGTCGACCTGACTGCAGAATGTCGTTATTCGAGTGATCAAAATTTTTCACAAAAATGTTCTGATTTTAATTGTCAAATTGAATGAAACTATTTCCACCAAAAATTTAATAGTAAGTGGGGTTCGAAGTTCGGATCCCACGGCTGACACCATTCTGTCTGTTACGAACCAGCTTCTATTATTAATTATTAATAGAAGTTCCTCACTTATTAAACGTTAGTCGTGGAATAGAGACAGGGTATCTATGATAATGACTATGTAATTTCACTTTCATTTATCTAGCTTTATTTAAAAATCAAAACCGGAAAAGGGGGGCCGAAGTAACGAGCGAGGGAGAGCGAGAGAGAGAGAGAGAGAGAGAGAGAGAGAGAGCAAATATTCCCTTCACAAACACAACTAATGTTTATATTAGAGTTGTGTAGAGTTGTTATTGGCTTCCCCCTACCGTTGTGGTCTTAGTAGTTAATCAGCTATTTTGGATAGAAATTCAAAAAGTTAGAGCATTTTCAAAATTTTGTTCACCATTTTTTTTTCAAAATTTAAAAATTTCATGGACGGCGGTCCATAGTACCCAAAAATCAAAACAATTTATTGCCTGGACTTTTTTTGTTGAAAGCAAAATTGTCAGAGTAATAGCATTTTCGAAATCCCCCCAAAAAGCGGAAATAAATATTTTAAACCAAATAAAGCGCTATATGGAAAAAGTCAGGAGAAGAAAAACGTTACTTTTCAATAACCCTACAAGATTATCCTGATGACTTTTTGAGTCTTCTCAAAAAATCGAAAATTCAAATTTTGATCGCACAAAAAATAATGAATTATTGCATTTTCATCATAATGAGAAAGTATAGATTTTATGTGGAAAATGACTTCCGTGGATTCCATGAAATGTCGACGTTTTGAGACACCCTGAGTCAGAAGAAATAGTTTCTACGTCGGTGTCTGTCTGTCCGTCTGTCGTCGTCGTCGACGTCATCTGTATATCGGATAACTTTTGAAAGACTAATCGGATTGGATTGTGCTTCGGCAGACCGTTTCAGGGACGAAAAAGAATGATTGGGTTCGTTAACCAGACATTTTGGATAGAAATTCAAAAAGTCAGAGCATTTTCAAAATGTTGTTGAGCATTTTTTTCAAAATTAAAAAATTTCATGAATGGAAGTCCGTAGTACCCAAAAATTCAAACAATTTATTTTAATTACTTTTTTCGTTGGAAGCAAAATTTTCAGAGTTATAGCATTTTCGAAATCCCCCCAAAAAGCGAAAATGACTATTTTAAGCCAAATAAAGCGCGATATGAAAAAAGTCAGACAAAGAAAAACGTTACTTTTAGATAGCCCTACAAGAATATCCTGACGACTTTTTGAGTTTGAAAAAAAAATTAAAATTTTGATCATAATGTGAAGGTATTGATTTTATGTGAAAATTGACTTTCGTGGATTCCATCAAATGCCGACGTTTTGAGGCATCCTAAGACAGAAAAAATAATTTTTACGTCGGCGTCTGTCTGTCTGTCGTCGTCGTCGTCTTTATACCGGATAAATTTTGAAACACTAATCGGATTGGATTGTGCTTTGGCACACAGTTTCAGGGGCCAAAAAGAAAGATCAAGTTTGCTCAACAGCTATTCTGGACAGGAATTCAAAAAGTTAGAGCATTTTCAAAAATTTTTAGACCATTTTTTTCAAAATTCAGAAATTCCATGGATGACTATACGTAGTACTCAAAAACAAAAACAATTTATCCCTATGAATTTTTCGAGGAAAGGAAAATTGTCAGAGTTAAAGCATTTTCAAAATCCCCCCAAAAAAGCGAAAATTAACATTTTAACCCAAATAAAGAGCGATATGAAAAAAAGTCAAGGGAAGAACGTGACTTTTTGATAGCCCTACAAGATTATCATGATGACTTTTTGAGTTTTCTTAAACAATCGAAAATTCAAATTTAGTTCGCACAATAAATAATGAATTATCACATTCTCATCATAGTGTTAAGGTATTGATTTTTTGTGAAAATTAACTTTCGTGGATTCCATCAAATGTCGACGTTTTGAGGCACCCTGAGTCAGAAAAGATTGGTTTTACGTCGGTGTCTGTCTGTCTGTCGTCGTCGCCTTTATACCGTATAACTTTTGAAAGACTGCTCATGTTGGATTGTGCTTTGGCACACAGTTTCAGGGACCAGAAAGAAAGATCTAGATTGTTCAGCAGCTATTTTGGATAGAAATTCAAATATTTAGAGCATTTTCAAGAGTTTTTATAACATTTTTTTCAAAATTCAGAAATTCCATGGATGGCTATACGTAGTACACAAGACCCAAAACAATATATCAATCAGACTTTTTTCGATGAAAGGAAAATTGTCAGAGATATGGCATTTTCAAAGTCCCCCCCAAAAAGCGAAAATTAACATTTTAATTCAAATAAAGTGCGATATGAAAAAAAGTCTACAGAAGAACGCGACTTTTTGATTGTCCTAGAAGATTATCATGACGACTTTTTGATTTTTCTTAAAAAATCGAAAATTCAAATTTTGTTCGCACAAAAAATAATGAATTATTACATTCTCATCATAATGTGAAGGTATTGATTTTATGTGAAAAATGCCTTCCGTGGATTCCATCAAATGTCGACGTTTTGGGGCACCCTGATTTAGAATAGTTATTTTTGATACAAGTGCGCAAAATAGGTGATTGTGTGCGAGTGGCAACTGTGCAGCATAAGCCTGAGGCTCGAGGCATGAGTCGGTGGTTAGCGCACGAGCGAAGCGAGTGTGAAAACGTAGGCGAGTGCTTCGAGCCGCAGGCGAATGATGCAATCACACGAGTTAGCAATCACCTTTGCGCACGTGTATCACACACTATTTTTTGCAACGCCCGTTCGAAAATGTTGTGTTAGGAGGAGTTAACGAAATATACTAATCTTAAGAGAAAAAATTTTTAAATTTCGTAAAAAATTTTTTTGAAAAAAATGGTGAAACAAAAATTTTCCGAAGAAAAATTGAAAAAAAATGTTTCAAACAAAAAATTTTGAAGAAAAAGTATGTAAAAAAAATGTTATAAAAGAAAACTTTTTGGGGATTTTGCCCTTTTGCTGTGTCAAATGTTGGCTTTTATGCCCTTTTGTACGACGAACGAAAACGGCTACGAAGCCTTAAAAACAAAACGTGAATCATTAAAAGATGTGTAAAAGTTAAATCTAGATTTATTTCAGGAAGATACCAACACCAGTGTTTAAAGTTAACTATGCCAGTATCTAAAGTATCTCATCTCGAAAGTGCGCATGTGTCAACTTTTGAGGTGGGTGTTGCAAAAAAAATAGTTTTTACGTCGGTGTCTATCCGTCTGTCGTCGTCGTCGTCTACATACCGGAGAACTTTTGAAACACTAATCGGATTGGATTGTGCTTTGGCACACAGTGTCAGGGCCCAAAAAGTAAGATCGAGATTGTTGAACAGCTATTTTGGATAGAAATTCAAAAAGTGAGAGCATTTTAAAGAGTTTGTAGACCATTTTGCTCGAAATTCAGAAATTCCATGTATGTCTGTACGTAGTACTCAAAAACAAAAACAATTTATCCCTAAGACTTTTTTCGATGAAAGGAAAATTGTCAAAGTTAGAGTAGTATAAACGTTTATTCTTCAGCTTGTTGGCCTTAAAAAATTGACTTGCTTACACTTTCCTTTTTTTTTACACAGTTTTGCTTAAACTAAGCCTTAAAACCAACATCCTTCCACACCTTATCTCTGGGATCGCACGCTCTTATCGACTTGCCTTCCTCGCCTTGCCTCGCTTCGCCTCGCTCGCATGTCCCTACTCTCTCGCT
>JAABKJ010010751.1:0-10898 GCA_011634705.1 Andricus grossulariae
AATGGAATAATTATGTTGCATTTGGTTTGTATTACACTATTGCGTATAACTTATTGCGTCATAAGCTAAAAATAAAGTTGAGCCCTAATTATCATAGAATTGCATACATCTGAGGGGCCAACAAGTAGTTTTTATATTTTTAAACTATGAACTAATGCTCTGATCATCTCCACAAAAATATATATTGCAACCTTGAATGTAAGCATGATATAGGGGAAAAATGGTTGGTGTACCAGAAGTACTTCCTTTGAAAAAAAATATTAAAAAATTTAAACAATTTTTTTATCCTTTTAAAATAAACAGAATTGGTTCTTGAATTTTTTGCAGAACATCTTCAGTATCCACTATAACGTATATCTCAACCACGAAGATCGGTCGAGCCGTTTTCGAGAAAATTTGATTTTGTGATTTTTCCAAAATTTTTTATAACTTTTGTGAAAAATTTTTTTTTAGTTGTTACTTGGGGCTAATTTATTTCATAGGGATAGCCACTCACCCCTGAAATATGAATCAAATCCGAGCAGAGGCACTTAGACCATGCTTATCCTGCTACGGCCTTTCTAAAATCCTGGAAAATTTAACGTTTGCGTTTTCCAAAATGTTGAAATCCTGAGTTATATAAAGAGATTTTAAATTGCCCTGATATATTATGTAAGAAATATATTACGAAATATTTTTCAGGATAAATGCTTGTGTTAAAAATGGGCAAATTCCATGGATATGAAAAGTTCAAGCACCGAAAATTTACCTCACATTTTGTGTAGACTGAATTCGCACAACCAATCCGTCATCCTATGTATATTGAATAATTTAACCTGGAAACTCTAACCCACGTTCTTGATTCTTTAAATATAATTACCATATTTTTATTTTATTTTATTTTTTTTTGAATAAAGAAAAAACAAGAACCGTATGAAATTCAAGAAATTTGTTAGTAGAAATAGGTACACATTCATGTTTATAAAAAGTACCTTTGAACAATAATCGTCAAGAAAAATATCTTTCACGACAATCCTTAGCAAATTGTATCTTCTGTCAAATTAATTCCTTCTTTAACAGATAGTTTCAGATTAAATCTTAATACTATAAAATGTCCATCTTGAATTCAGTCTGAGAATCATTAAATGTCATGTTAGTATTTCAATTATAAATTTAAAATCCTTTCTTAATTAAAATTTGTTCCTAGAAATAATAAGGACTGCGTGAAACATGTTGCTGCTCTCTTTATTGTTCATATGAATCTGTCTGCCAACGTGAAAACTGAAAAGATCCACAATTTTTAAAGGCCTCAGGAAGAAGTTAAACGCAAAAAATATTCGCAAAAGCCTCGACCCCGTGCGCCGGAAACGTGAGGAAAAAAAGAAAAATATGTGGAAAAAATACAATCCGGAGGTAAAATGTTCGTATAAATCGAAACCGAGTTTACGGTGCCTTCATGTGAATCTCGTGGGAGTTTAGGTCGGTCTTTGGGGTCGACGACAAGTCCCACATTGGTCACATGACTTCAGTGAAGCAATCAGTCCTGGATGGCACCAGCAAATGGTCTGCGAAGATCGCCATTACAGGTTTGTCAAGTCGATGTGCTCTCCAGTCGTGAACACATTGCCAAATGGCGTATATATTCGTAATTCGTATAATGTCTCTGTCGTATGTTTGAAGCTTCCCTCATCGGCGAATAAAAATTATCGCTCGGCGGCTGCTGCTGTTCTATATATTTTACTATATGCACACGCCACATATTTTTAATCATTTAATACATATTACGATACCTTGTTTATTAATGTGCCATTTTTCAGCATTATTTTCCTCAATGGGTATTTTATAAATGGTACCTTGCCGCCTTTACATCAGGGTGGTTCTTATTAACTGCGTTAATTTTTGTTTTAGAAAATGTTTCACTCCCATCCTATCGTTTAATACGGTTATACATATAAAGAAAATAAGATGACTAAATCTTTTTATTTTATTAGATAATATCTAGGCGTTGTTATGAATGTCTTGGATTTTTCAATGGTACTCAACAGAGGGCACTACAAAATCAGTACGAAAAGAACTTTCGCAAACTTGTATGTAACATAAAATTCTGTCTTTATGCTCTTTATACATTTTTTTAAATTGTAAGTTAAAAAGTATCTAATCGTTGTTGTAAATTTCTCAAAGTAAAATTTTCTAGATATATTTTACATTCATTTGTTTAAAAAACAAATAAATAAATGAGAGCAGATATAAACTATGTGATTTGAGAACATATAATATGACAAATGATTACGTCTTATAATCAGCAAGAGAGAATTCATCATTAAAATGAGGTGACAAAACCCTCCGACAATGACAAAATACGTTGGACACGTCACTCATATAATAATATATAATAATAAGATCCATTGAGACATGACTAGGCGAGATGCATTCTTGCTAAAGAATCGAATATGCAATTATGCTGAGTGGTCCAAAAAAGGCTTTTTTTAAAGTTGAAACGCTTTTCGATTTTTTAAATTATTTCGGTCATACCCCTAGAAGAACTCGAGAGGATGATTGTGTGTAACCATACAAGTAAATACAAAATTATTGGCACTTCCAATTAGTACATCTGTTAGAGTTATAAGAAAACAATTCAATTTTTTTAGTTTTTGATGTCTATAGGCTTTGGGATATTATTGTCTTTTTGCTAATAATTATAATTAGAGATTTCCATTCGGCACAATTTTCTTCAGCATAATATTACTATCAGAACATATTTCTCATTTGCTAATTTGTATACTAAAAAAGCATTAAAATGTCAACATTCTTCAAACGCAAAAAATGAAGCCAAAAAATTGGTATTTTTATATATTTACTAAAAAATAAAAAATTGTTGCCTCTTATACGGGGCTCCATTTTTTTAAAAATTTGTTTAACTATATACTTGAGTTCTAATATATGTTCAACAAGTTTTAGGCAAGTTAAATTTTAATCAATTAAGAACGTTCTGTAATTATCAACATTTAAATTTCGAAAAAATGCTTTTCTTAACGTTACAAGCTGTTTTTCTTCAAATTAGCTTATCATATTTCAAAATATGAGAAGTGAAAATTATTTTTCAGGTTTCTATCTACAACTATCGTTCACGTTTCATTATGATAAAATGACTAACTATAACTGTACACAAGTATGTAAAATGATTGAAAACTAGAGTCACGTGATTTATGTCATATAAGACAATTTACTGAAATATTCAATATGCTCAATAATCGTCGATGATATTTTTTATTTATATATTTACCGCACTATGTAAATATCAATGTAACATGCATACCTTATATTAATGTAAATTATTCTACAACACAAAAATCATGTTAGTAATTTCCATTGTGTGTTGTCATGGTTATTCATTTTATAATAATGAAAAGTTAATCAAAGTTGCAGTTATGAACGTCAAATATAATTTTAACTTCACACATTTTTATATACGATAAGCTAGTTTAAAGATAAATAGCTATTACGTATTTTCACTTAGCCACCAGCTATCTTCACTTCGTTGAGTGCTTAGGGGAAAAAATGGACCAAATGCAACCCTATTTGTTTATTATCTTTGTAAAAACTAATTTTTCATATATAAGTTTATTTGGTCATTAGTTTTTATTTTTTAAGAACTATTCAATGAAATAATGCAATGATAATAATTATTATTTATCACAAATATATTACAAAAATAAAGTTTGGAGCCATGAAGTGAGCCACAAAGTTTGAGGTTAGGTTGGCTCGGCCATAATCGTGCACGGTCTACTGCGAATGCGCATGCGCGCAGTTAAATAATGCTAAATAATGCTATTCGAGTAAAAAAGATATTCGCGTGGTTTGGTTTGGTTAATATCACTCCGTTCTGTTAAATAATTAATATCGCTCGCCAAAACCGCGCGAGTGTATTTGGGCAACTTTATTTTTCATAATTATACTCATTTCTACCCTGATAAACTTATAATTTCCCTTCATTTCATCAAATAAACTCGGCCGAAAGGAGGCTAATGCATTGCAGAATTGAATTTAAAGGTCCAATTCGATAATGGCAGCAAATCGAATACACCAAACCTAACCTGAATTCGTTTTCGTGTTATATCTATTCAACTTTTTTTACTGGGTTCCCTGATTAAAGAAAATAGTATAAAAATTAGAGTATATTGCACTGGCAACATTCGTGAATAAAGCAAATGCAATTGATGAGGTAAGAATCATCTAAATCCGTGACCATTTGTGGTTTAAATTCCGATACAATAATCTCCTCATTCCCAAGTTCTTTAAATTTTTCCTCAGGAACTTCCTCGTCATTTCCTTGAGATTTTATCTCAATCTTGTAGCAATCGAACCTTAAAGAATTTGTCTTCACCAACTTAATATTTCTTCCATGATTATGAAACTTAGAATCCCAAAAATCATCTTCCATAAAAGCATATTTAGGTTTCATAGGAAGAGCTACTAATTCTTTCAACGATTCCTTGCCACTAAAAGTTGGAAATGATGTAATAGTATTCAAAAAAATTAACAGACAGTTTTAATTTTTCAACAAAATAAATTTACTTAAATTATAACTTAAAGTTAGGTACGAGTCCGAGCGTCTAACCGCCTGAGACATCCGCGAGGCTTTCAATATTTCTTTTGATACAATTGAAGAGATCTTTGTACGCGAGGCTTTCTTGGTTTCCAAGTGGGCACGAAATTCGAGAACGTAATTGGAACGTCCTAGGAACGTTTCTTGGACGTACAAGCCAAGAGTCGTTATTTGAACGTTTCAAAAACTGTCCTAAGTCAGATCAAATAATGTTCTGAAAACGTTTCATGTTCCAAACACATCCTTACAACGTCTCTGGAACATTGTATGTTCAAGGAACGTTATTTGGACTGAGTTAGGACGTTTTTAGAACGCTTTAATAACGGTTCTGGACATTTGTACCCACTGGGTTCAGCCATGGACTGGAATGCCGTCCTGTGGCTGATGGGGGTCCTACAGCCATTGACATCGGCAAACATGTCACTCTGAATTGACCAGAGGATCAGTAAAGCCACAAAAACGGCTTTTCGCTTTTCGCGATCAGAAAGTGGTTGAATTTACCATACGACGTTCTAAACCCATACTTCCATGCTCTCATGGGTAATGCAGGCAGACCAATAACTTGCTGAAAACAACGGCTTTCTTGAGAGATAAGTCAATATAGACAATAAGAAAAAAACCGATATAAGCAATAAGTGGTGGGTCACCAAGCTCTAAAACTCAGTAGATGGAGGTGGACTTCTCCGCCAGGTCGAAACACCTGGCCAGCATTGTTGGAACAGCGACAGAACAAAATTCCAAATTGGCAGGGATTATATTAACTCCTGTCGCTTAAGCATTAGCACTTCACCAACTAGATCACGCACCTCTTGAGGAAGGCACGTAGGTAGAAGCTGCCGAGCAGGTTGCATTGCAGCAGAAACCATGAAGTTGTCGGTGAGCAGTTCAACCTTAGAACTTGCTGGCCACATCGAACGCGAATATGCAATTCCAAGGAACAACGTCCAATTCGGATCAGCAACTCTGTATTGGAAAGGTGCATGGTCACCAGAGTCAGCATAGCTTGCTTGAGGGAATGAATATTCGTCCAAAAAGACTTCCGTAACGTCTCCTTCATACCCGTAATAAGCGGCATAGCCGCTTTCCGCTGCTTTAACATCTTAAGGGTAATGGCATCATGGAAAAGAGTAGGAGTTGGTTAGATCGTACCATGGACTAAAAACATGGGTGCCGCCTTTCGAATCTGAGGCGTACATGGAAACATTTTAGAGAATAAGGCTCAGGGATCGAAAACAGGACATCAAACGTGAAGTCTGAGCGTCCATCCACCTGAGATATCAGCGAAACTCTTAATATTTCTTTTGATGCAATTGAATAGGTCTTTGTACACGAGGCTGTGCCAGTATATATCGTCAGCCACATATTGGGAAAGCCTGGATTCTTTTTTAACCCACCATCCACGGAGTGGGTTGCCGTCCTGTGCCTGATGCGGGGACTTACAGCTTAAAGTGGGATCTGAAACACCAGAACTTCAGTAAAAGTCCATAGAAATATTCCACAGGTACCGGCTGACGGATCAAACCTCGGACATCTAACGTGAAGTCCGAGCGCCTAACCGCCTTAAGACTCCGAAGCTCTTAGTATTTTTTTTTTGGATACAATTGGAGAGGGGCTGTCCCGGTATATATCATCAGTCTTTTTCCTTGTTTTACTTATCAATAATTTAATTTTTAAACAATGAGGAATTTAAAACATACTTTGTCATCGGTGTGATTGAATTCAAAATCGAGTTTTTTTGCATGCCAGTAGTCTGATTCCACCTTTCGATCACGGAAGTGGATTGCTGATTGGAAACATTTTCTGGGATCAAATATTTCTGGATTATTGTGTCTTTCTGTTCAGAATCCATTTTATCTATCGAAATTTGAAACCTTCCACCATCCCTTAAAGTTTTATTTCCTTCGATCGAATCATTAAATATTTCTAATGGTCGTCTTCTGGTGGCTGTCAGTCCGTTGTTTGTGATCCTGGCATCCTTTCCATGTAGATGATGAAATCTCAAGTTTTTTTGAAAATTAACGTTCACAATTGTAGCTTGAACTGCTTGTCCATGCAAATTTATAAGGCCGTAAACTTCTTCAGTAAGAGTTGTCACACCTCCTTGATCCTCACCATTTATGTAAAAGTGGAGGATAGAACTGTCGTTTTTCATTACTCCTACCCTGTCACCAACTTGTAACTTATCCAGGTTTTGACCATAGTGATATATAAATGCGATCCCATTATGCATCACTCCATGACCAGTCATAATCCACGTATCAGATCTTACAAATGAAAATCATCAAGGGAATGGAGTGACCCAGCTGAAAATTCCTGTACAGGAACCTCGGAGGATCCTGGACTTGTTGCTGGACACGAACCTGCACACGAACTTGTACAGGTAATATCGACGGTTCCTGTACAGGAATTTGGCGAAGGAAATTGTGATTTGAGACGCGGGTTCATGCACAGGAACTTGCTCATGATCCTACATGTGAAACTGCCTAGGAACTAATCCTCGAGGGTTCGCTAGTGGCTTGGCTCTCTCGATAGTAAGTTCGATCTTTAAGAGAATAAAAGTAAAGCAACTTTATAGCTGCAAGCAAAATGAGTTTTCGCGACGGCTGTCCGTAAAGGACCCCATACGTGTTTCTGTACATGAACTCGCGTCTCAATTTACTTTGCAAAGGAAACCTATACTCGATCATTCAAATGTTCCTTTGTCGGTGCAGTTTCCATTGCAGGATCCTTCGCCAATTTCCCGCACAGGAACCGTCAAGATTACCTGTGTAGGTTCCTGTCCAGCAACATGTCCAAGATCCTCCAAGGTTCCTGTACAGGAATTTTCAGCTGGGGAGAAATTGTTTTGAAATAATTTACCTGGAATTTATCATACAGGGAAATGCCAATTCCATTGGAGAGTTGGTTGTAACGCCAATTTCGATAGATCCAATCCATTTAGTAACAATCTTGTCCAGTCGCACTTCAAAGAGCTCGTTTTTTCTCAAGTGTCTTGAAGTTAGAACTACTCCCTTATTATAATCATTTACAGCACTAGAAAATATAATTTTTGAAGCTTTAGGTATTATCAAATTACACGGTTTGGACTCACGCAATAATTGACACTATTGGACACTGTTTTAGCAATACCACTATTTTAAAAAAATGCCATCAATGACTTATATTTAAAATTTTGTTTAATAATGGATTTAACAAATTTTTAATTGCTAATATATATAAATTAATTTTAAATATTTTTAATTCATGTATTCATTATTTCCTAAGTTTCGGATTGTACATTCCCAACTTTTTGAAGAGAAATACTTTAAAATTGTACCACTTTAATTTTTAACACTTATTGGTTGACCATTTTAAATATGAAAACGTCCGAAATCAAATAATTTTAAATCCGATTATTAAAAACTTAAAAAGTGAACCAATTCATATTTCAATCGCACTATTTTAAAGTCTAATTTCCTAAAAAGAAAGACTTAATTAAATAATTTTAAAAAAGCCTTTTGAAATTCAATAATTTTTGATTAAGATTGATAAGAGAAGCGCCTTAATACTTGAATGGATTCTAACTGAAAAATGGATAATTCTTAATAAAAGCATTCATCTTCTACAGTAGAATAACAGAAATTTCCAATTTGATTTTTAGAAAAGAAAAAGTATCATAAAAATTTGAGTTCTTTATCTAAAACTTTTACTCTGTGTTCTTAAAGAAAGAAAATTTTTTAAATATCGTAATAACACAATATTTGAGATATAATTTACTTAATGCGAGAATTTATGTCATTGTTGATTACGTCAACCCAAGATCCACAACACTGATGAAATAATAATTTCTCCAAGGGCTTGTCTAAATTTTCTTCTTCCTTAACTCCCACTTTCATACTTTTCATAGAGTTTTAAAAACGCGAATTTTTTTCTTCATTTTTTAAAGTGCGAATCCTTTTGGGATTCTTTCAAAATTAACCTTTTTTATTTGCATATAACAAGGTCAGCGTGACCAAACTAACATTATGAGAATGGCTGACCTTTTGTCTTCAAAAGGGAGTAAGAAATTCTTGAATTAAAAAATAGAGCAAATCTCCTATTAAAATTGATTAAGTAACATCTTCTATGTAGAGAAAATAATGTTAAAAACACTAAGAAAAACTTACTTAGACATAGCCAGCTGAAGTTAGCTGAAGGAAAAAAAATAAATCGTAGGATCAAAGTTTTCGAATTCAAAAATAATTGCTTTCCTATTTCAAATATTTTTAAATAAAAGTATAAAATATTCGAGATGTAAAGGTGAAATTCGGAAAATAAATGTGACTAAATGACAAAAGAAACATTGTTTATTTTTAATCCACAACCAAAAAAAATTAATTTTTAATCAACGTTTTTACCCAAAAAATACGAAACTACAACCAAAAGAGATTAATCAAAAAAGATTTGAATTTTAAGTCAAAAAAAGTTAAATTCAACAAAAAAACAACGAATTTTCGATAAAATAGTTGAATCCTCAACCAAAAAACATTAATTTTCAAGCTAAAATTTTAATGCATTTTCAAAGATATTTTCAACCATATTCTTCAATTTTCTACCAAATTGTTCAATTTCCAGCCAAAAACACGAATTTTCTACAATAAGGTTGAATTTTCAACAACAAAATTTCAAATATACAAATGAAATTATAAAATATTCCATATCTAAATGTATTATTATTAAAATAAATTCCACTCTTCATATTTGGAATAAAATCTGTTTCTTCGTGTAATAAGATATACAAATATAGGACATCATTTGTGAAATTCGTGGAGTGAAGCAAAATATTTTTTCTTTTATTGTTCATCTTTTTGGAAAATTTACGCATATTCTGGGAAACATGATCGATTTTTCTCAGACAAATATTTTGTCTATAGTTTTTGGTAATATTTTCTGCCATTTCGTGAGAAAAATCTCCGAAAATTGTTACGTTGTACTAGTAAGCTCTGAGGTTCACTAGAACTAGAAGTGGGACTAGCATCTGATCCCTCTGATCCATGGGATCCAATACTAAGTTGAGAAATTGGAAGGTCGAATGTATCGCTTCGCTCATGTGGATTCATACGAAACCCTAATCTCGCAGGTTGAAAATTACGTAGACCTTGTTGATCGACTGGTGTGTCGGGATGATGAACCAATGGACTCTGCTGTATAATATTATGCTGATCCCGTCGAGCGGAAATTTGATCAAGATGTATTCTCTGTACCGTTTGTATAGCACTATCAACGGCCCAGGAACCTACTTCTTCTTCATTAGCCCATCGAGCGACTGTTATTAGCCACTCTTCTTCGGTAATGTGCTCAGGCTCGAACTCTGTAACTTCAGGGTTTCTAGGGTCCCTTGACTTTGGCTTCAGAATAGTGTATGCCCCATCTTTCATGTACGGAAGAATAACATGAGTTTGGTTTACTGCAATGATATCACGGCGGTACCTTATCTCTAGACCTTGAGGAACCTGGAGTCCTGGTATGTAGTTTAGAGGAGGAGGAGGATGTACACTTTCACGTGCAGGACTTTCGTGATTCCTAGTTGATTGCAAACTCAATTCTGTAAAAATACAACAGAAATGTATAAGGGTCGAAACAGCCATTTTCCGTATTTGTTGTGTTACATGCACATTGAACATATTGATATAAAACTGTATCGATTTATCGGAATCAGGCTGCTGCTGGTAATATGATTATCTTGTTTATATTAATCCTCCTCTGAAGAAGTGTGTGAGGTCTAGGGACCAGAGAGAAAGATTCGGTATAAGGAGAACTTTGAGAGAGATATGTACTCTAATATTTTACTCTTCGAATAAAGTAAAGATTCTATAATTTTATACAAATAATATTGATTTACTTATACGAAATGCTTGCCTTAATATTCCTAATTTATACAGTGCAAAAAATACATGGCCCTTGTAACCGGATTGATTAAAACAATAATCAGTAAATCAGTGTATCAACGAGAGAAATACTAACCCACACGTTAACTAATTAATTTAAAAAAAGAAAAACTAACTACAGTTTTCGATTACAGCTCTTACAACACAGCAAAAAAGAAAGTATTGATATGAATTGAACTGAAAAGACTAAGACACCCGGCAAATTCCGCTTTATGATAATGACGCATTGGAGCTATGTGTCAATGCGTGTAAATTCGTGAAGATGGTATTTCAATTTTGAATCTTTCTATACATAAAAATACGGTGCAAAAGTCTAAAGCCAGCGTATATACTTCAATGCGTCAGCACGCAAACGCTTCAACATTGGTCAATGCGTCTGAATTCGTGAGAGTAAAATACACACTTGA
>JAABKJ010010752.1:0-10898 GCA_011634705.1 Andricus grossulariae
GTCAAGATTGAAATTGAAACCTCAAAAATTTAAAGAGGTTTCAATATTAAGTAATAACTACATTTTAGACTAAGAGACTAAGACTAAGATGACCAGATTAATTTTATTCATGAGAATAACTACGTTATTTAAAAAATGAAATGACGAAGGAGAACAAAATTGCCTGAAACGACTCACTAAAATATGACCTAGAAGTTAGTTCTACGGTCCTAAAAAAATCTATGAAATGTCGACAAAATATAGCAAATCTAAGTACATCTCTTTTGCGCAAATCAAGTTATACAACTTACCACATTATGCAACACTTTAGTAACACTATCCAACACTCTTACTTTAGCCGTTTTCGATAAGAAATTTGGGAAAAGTATAAAGAATTCAGAGACTCTAATCTTCCAAAATACCGCTTAACGCGAGGCTGAACTCATCTGTTATATTAAAACACGACTGTTACTTTTTTTACCTGCTCCTTTCTTAGTTTGTTATTTATTTTGATGTGTGCTTTGACCTTCTATCCCCCCTGCAACACGTTGTATTCGTAGCTGAGGAGGCGCGTGTATATAAGGCAGGGTGAAGATTGCCTCTTGCGATTTAAAAAAAAACATACTTTTTGAATCATCAATTCAATTGAGTTTACATTTTTTAGAAAATGTATTTTAACGCTAATAAAAAAACTCGCATTGAATTCTATGTCGCAGTAAATTCTACGTAATTTGAGGCAAAAAATCATGTTTAATACAAAATAAAATTTTCGATCCACTGTTTGTTTTTGAGGTTTATTTATTTTTAAGTTTATATAAAAATAATTATCCTAAGATTCTTAAGAAAATTATCAAAGATTTGCTAATATTTCTGTATGTCAATTGTAAGGTGATTTCTTGCCCTATGGGAATTTTCCTACCAAAAATAAAAGAAAGATTGGCCTACCACAAATCAGCCCTGGGAATTCATGTCCTGTGCCTAACTAAACTGAAAAAAAAGAGAAAGCCAGGCATGATAGACCCAAGTGGCTATCTTGGCTTAAGGCCTGAGAAAATCGAAGTAGGTTATAAATGTGAGATGATGAAGGTAAACTAAAATTTAGCAAGGGATCCGATAAATAATAATCAAAATTTCATTCCGATAATTAACTCCTAGCTAAAACTCCTTATATTTGACTTGAAATAAGAGTTAAAAAGGGAAGAGTTCTCCTAACCAAGAAAAATTCCAAAAATTAACAGATCATTCACCAGAGATACATAAGATTTATTAATCGCAGCAAATTATTAAAGAGTATCGCCTCCACAATAATTATTATCGTAGGATGTCAAGGTCCAAATTACTTAACATTTGGACATTTCCGTTTGCTTTAAAACAATTTTTAATTCCTTGGAATTATACTTCAAATCCCGATATTACATCAATTCCAACTAAATCTATACATGGTAAACTGTAACATCGAGCCGCGAAGTACCAAAATTACACTAATTTATCTGACTCTCCGACGCCATCTTAAAGGACAATTTTACATGGCCACGTGGCTGAAATTTCGCTATAACCTACATTCGAAAAATAAACCCCAATCTTGTTATGATAATAAATTCGTGGTCGGTTCCCAAAATCTTTGTGTTTGACAAACTAGCACCGGTCACGAAGTGCGACGCGAACAACTTTCAATAATCCGTCAATCCCGAAAAAAAACTCTGATTTTTAACATCGGTGTACTCGCAACAGAACTCACTTGAGGCGTGACAATCGAGAAGTTCAACTTTTCGGTATTCACCTCTAAAGACGAAGAAAACCACGGAAACGTAAAACTAAACTTATCGGGATGATGTTCAAAACCATAATAAAAGAAATGAAACCAAGCAAAGAGAAACAAGAGAAATCACACTTTTCGCGGCACTTAGAGAGCTGGCTGAGTGTTTTGCCGGCATCTCCCATTTTTCTTTCGGGTGTGGAACTATATGCTTCATAGCTTGAGTGCCAGCGGGGCACCTCACGGGGCGTCCCGCCCACATTACAACTAACTAAGTAACTATTATCAGCAGGAGCTGAGTTCGAAACTGAGATCGGTTGTTAGATTAAACGTAGAGTCGCAATCACTAGATTGGGGCAGCCTAACTGTTGCTTGGGGTGACTTAGCCGTATTTGTAAATATTGTATCTTGATTTTGGGTCCTAACTGTGTTCTCGAGTGTCTCGAACTGTGTGTTTTCTGACATATTTAGACCTCGTGCCGCCAAAAACGAGCTAATAGCTCGCCCTGACACGTTGAAATTGTCGAGACCACTTGGCCACGAAAAATAAATTTAATTTAAAAATTAAAGGGGGTCCTCGCCATTATTAAAAATTTTAAGTAAAGTGCGGTGAGTCCCATCTTGGCGGTCCTTGAACCGAGAATCGTCCTGTCGTGTGCCCGCCAAACGTTGGTTAGAGCTGCACGTGACTGCTCTAATAGGAGGGTTAATTAAGAATCCCCTGCATAGGGGGCGTCGTGCGAAGTGGATGGCGGGATCAGTTGGTCTAGCCGTTCCTAGATACTCATAGAAAATTTCGGTGACAGTAAAAGGTTGACAATAATTAATACGGCCGACAGTGAAAATTTAAAATGAATAAGCACAAGCAACAGTGTTAGCAGCGAATAATAAGCATCGACCTCGGTAACTTCGATCGTTTTGGTTGGATGATAACAACGGTGCGACAAATTTTACTCGCACACCTCAATTCATTGAGGCTACGTTCTCAAGAGGATTCATCCTCGTTCCATATTTCAAAAGCTGACAACTGTTTAATCGGGCAAGACCGACAACCCTTCGCGAGTCAGCGTTTCCCCTTCTCTATTGCGGAGGAAAAAAAAGTGAAAAAGTTGTTTTGACTTATGCAAAAAGTTAAACATGTAACATATTTTATGCTAAGACCTAAGGATAGCGAAATGGATGCTGGAAAATTGGCAATATCTTAGTTTATTTTAGGATATCATTGAGAAAGTGAGATCTTAGGCAAGGCATACATATTCAGTTTTATGTTTTGAATTTTTAAATCAGTAAAGTGCTGCTTACATTTGTGTGAGAAGATGAGTTTTTGTTTCGAGGAAATGAGAGCTTTGGAATTAAATCTTCAGCCATTACGGTGGCCCGAAAAAAAAGTTTTGAATTTTTGGCGGCACCCCCTCATTCTGTAAGGTTCCCAATGACAAAATTTTGACTTTGTAAGTACCAAAATATATAAACTATATGTACATAAAACATATATATTCGTTGAGAATACTTTTTATTCGGTTGAAAATGCGTTTTTTTGTGTAGAAAATCGATTTTATTGGTTGAAAATACACCCGTTTGGCTAAAAATTCATCATTTTACTTGAAAATCCATATTTTTTAATTAAAAATTCAACAGTTTTGTAGAAAAATCATTGTTTTTCGGTTGATTATTTTTTAATGAAAATTTAATTTTTCCATTTCTGGTTAAAAACTTATCTTTTTTTGTATAAAAATTCAACTCATAGACCTTTTCATTTAGGGAAACGATGCAGCGCAAGCGCGCAAAATATATAGCACTTCCGAGAGCTTTATACAATTTTCCCCTGAAACGTATGTGACAATAGTAAATATTAACGAAAAAAAATATTTCGAGCCATTAGAAGTTAAATCACATTTTTCTATTTAAGCTACAATATTTATGATATTCGAAAAAATGTTATTGAAATGCACGCATTAAACGTACGAAAATGAGCGCCCAAACATGGCGCGATGCGCCGCGGGCATATTTTATTTTGATTTTCCGTTGGGATTTCCTAGAAAACTGTCCATCTCATCAGATTCCATGGGTTTCTAGAGGAACATTAGAATATGTTTAGCTAAATACAATTTATTTCTGTATTTAGAACACAAATTTATTTTTGTTAATAAACACTGGGATAATCAGTTACACTTCAGAATGTTGGTTACTCACAGAATTCAATAACATTTAATAGTAATAGAAAAGTACTTACCTGTTTTTCTCCGTATGACGACAATCTCTAGTTATATTTTTCTTCCGGGTAATATCCAACTCAAACACTTCACAAACAATCCCACAACAATTACAAACAATTCCACAACAATAACATAGAATCCCACAACATCAAAAAACAATTCCACAACACCAAAAAATAATTCCGCAGCAACAATATTCAAAAACAATCCCACAAATAGCACAATTGTACCTGAACTTAACATTTTCGCGCTGGTTTACTTCTGTTCCGCATGGAAGCCTGTAAAAACTAAGAGCTATCAAAATAAACTCTTATTCGAGTAACCCTAAGCCTACGGCCGGGGCCGTGACACCCCTAAGCAGGTATTGGGCCATGAAAAGGGATGCAATGAGAAAACCAATGTTTGGCAGGATTCATGCCGACCGTAGTCCTTTAGGCTAGCGTTTCCCAAACTTTTTTCGCATTTTCTGGGGAGCGGCAGGTCGCCACCTTCAAATTTGTTTACAATACTGGAACCCAAGAGAGACACTGGACGCCTGTCATTCGTACGCGGATGCTTGCTTCGCGCGACCTTTCCATTTTTATAGAATTGGAGCCGGTTAGTAGTAGGGTCCCACTATAGGCAGACACCCCCTGCACTACTCCTTAACCCCACTCACCGCACTATGGCGCCGACCCCTCTCGCCCAGATAGCACATTACATACATAAGTGTTTAATTGACTAGTGGCTCATGATGCAATCACTTTTCACTGACTAAAGTGACGAAAATTTCAGGGAGCACACTATAGTGCTTCTAACTACCTTTCACATTTCATATATTGTAGAATTTAAGGTCATAACCAAAATCTCATGACGCGTGCATTCACTTTTATAATGCCCTATGCGACGAAAATTTCAGAGATCTCATTATACGGTTTCCAGTGATCTTTCACTTTTCATAATGATGTTGTTCATTTCACAGTGACCTATTTAACGAAAATTTCAGAGATCTCATATTGCTTACAATTATCTTTTACTTTCCATACATAATTACCCGGACTGTTAGGTCAGTATACCTTAAGAGCATACAATTTACAATGTCTGTATTTTTCAATTCATGACCAGAATAATTCCTTTTTTTCGTAGGTTTAACTTATAGACTAGCGTTGGGAAAAGGTCTTTTAAATAAAAGCACTGTGTTACAAATATCAATGTTAATTATATTTATTGATTAATACAGTTTCAATCTGTATACATATATATAGTTTTAAGTGAAGAAAAGTTCGGTAAAAACAGGTCTCCTCTCCCATTTTTACTAAGTATATACATATATTCTTTTCAACTTTTTATGATGATTCAACATGATTAGTTGAATGTGATTCTTTTTAGCATATTTTTTTTTACAGTAGAAGTCACATGGGTCAACAATACCCCGCCAATCTCATGATGAATAATATCAATGTAATAATCGTTGAATTTCGACGATAAATATTCATACATTACATTTTTAAACTCTTCACACTTTTCATGATTCATTAACTCAAAAATAAAATTCTCGGATGTTTCGGCTATTTTCATAGAAATACAATGTTCAGTTAATAATTGTACAGTTCGAGACATACAATCTTCTACTGAAATGCGTGAAGCTTGAAGCATACCAAAATACTCATTCGCACACAACATAATATTTTTCAAACTAATGAAACTAGCTTTTTTCATAGCTACTGCAAACACAAAAAAAAATTTTTTTTTTGTTTTTACAAGATTCTCCATCATGTTCGCTATTTTCACAATCAGGAGAAGCTATTCTGTCAAAAAGAATAGTTTTCTCCCCGAAGGACGTCGGGAATTTCACTTTGTAATCGTTAATATTGAGTGGCTCTTTGTCTGATGATAAATACCCCTCATTTTCAAAGTAAGCACTTATGACATCAAACTGCAACTGGAATTTGGACCATGTTGTTGCCCCGAAAGTGATTCCTTGTAATTTGTTAAACACAATTTTTATAATGGGATGAAAACTGCCATCTGACTGCACTTCGAGAATGACAATTGCGTTTTTACTACAGGAGTTATTGAGCGTGTAGAGTGTAGTTAAAATCAGATGCCTGTTTGACTTGCGTGATGGTTCCACCACAGTCATATGAACTCTTTTTTTAGACGTAGTACTAGCAGTAGTTGAAGAAAAATTTTCAATAACTTTTTGAACATCACCCATAGTTTGCGACATTGTATGTTTTGCTCTAAAGATTCAGAGAAGTTGTGTAGTTCTTGACTGGTCATACAGGGTTTTTATATAAAAGGGGAAGGGATAGTTATGATATCTTTAAAAGTGAGAGTAAAACAAGTCTAGACACGTTCTCTACATTTTTTTAACACATTTTATACAAATGTAGACAATACTCATGTCTCGTCGAATTATTATTATTAGTTAACAATTTTAATAGGAAGGAGACGAAATTTATATAAGTATTATCGTAATGAAATAAGTTTATTAAAAAGTGTGCTCATTTATAAGACAATAAAAGGTGGATATATATATATATATATATATGCTCATATATAATTGTAGAGAGGATCCTTTTCGTCCGTATCTTACCGAAAAATATCTAATATTTCCCAAGAAATGGAAAAAGTCTTCTAAGTGTGCCACTTGTGTAATATTAGAATGTCAAATCGTTTTTCACGGTAAAATTAAAACAGGTGATTTGTGCCAGCTAGATGATTTCATAAAGGGCTCAGAGAGACTGGTCCTTTCGTAACTTTCCCCAAAAATATCTAGTATTATGCACAAAATGAAAAGTGAGTCTTCTTAGTGTGCCATTTGTACAATATTAGAATGTCAAATCGTTTTCTCAATATAAAATTAAAACAGGTGATTGTTACTGGTTAGAGGATTTTAGAAAGGGTTTACAGGAAGGGCTCAGAGAATCTGTTTCTTCTATATAGACCGAAAATATATAACATCATACATGAAATAAAAATTAGCCTTGATAGTGTGTTCACTCATGCAGCATTAGATTGTCAAATCGTTTTCTTTTCACCAGTTGTGTACAAAGTGTCAAAAAGAAAACAGTGTTTTAATACCCCGGTTAATTAACATACTACTATTAAATGAAGAAAAGTGTATGAAAGTTTGTGTAATTTTGTAGTGATATTAAAAAGTGTTTAACTTGATAAGAGTTTCGAAGAAAAAACTACATCAGCTAGTTAATTTTATTAAAAATGTCTGTAAACAAACAAGTTGACGACATTATCAGCGCTCAACAGCAGGAGGATGATCGACCAATGTTTCTATGTGGCATTCAGGGTTTTGTTTCGAAATGTGACACTTTTGGTCGTCTTGCCGGTGTTGCAGATGAAGCCGCTGTAAGAGGCGATGACATCTCTATACTTATGGCCTTAAGGAGATATGAGGAACTTCAAAAGGAAAACCAACTCAAAAATTGATGAGTTAAATAACCTTGTAGGTATGTAAGCTGTCACATATATTTTTTGTAATTTTGTTTATATTATATTTACGAGATAGGAAATACATGCTGCCTTTTCTTTTTTATTTCAGAACGAATCCAGGCTAAAAAATCAAAGAGTCAAATGAAATCGGATGCAGGATTCTATAATAGTATTAGACTTCAGTTGGAATCTGATTGGGCAAAGCTTAAAAAACCCAAAAAAGGAGGAAAAAAATATATCAGGTTGTTGCAAGTGATGGTGAAAATGACGCAGACTTCATTCCTTCGTCACAACATGCAGAGAAGGCAAAGAAAAATAAATAGCCGCAACAAAAATTTAGAAATGCTGTTCAGGAATTGAGGAAAGCTGTACAGGAGAAAGATCAGCAAACAAAAATGGAGAACAAAAGGATGAAACAAAGGGATACTTATCTGAAGAAAATGGACAAAGTAAGAGAGCAAGAGAAAAAAGAGGTAGTGGTGCTACAAAATCGGGATATTTATAAAGATTATAAAAAGCAAGAGCGTTTGGAGAGACAAAGAATAAAACAGGAGGCATGGAAAGAAAAATTACGTCTAGAAGAGGAGCAGGAAAACAAGGAGGAAGAGGAGAAGAAAAGGAAAAATGAGGATAAGAAGCAAAAAAAGGAGAAAGAAAATAAAAAATCGGCGAGGAAGCAAAAAGGTAATTTAACTTTATGTAACCCTTTTTTCTCTCTGAACTTTTTTTTACAAATATAAATATGATTTGAAAAATTATTATTTTTTTTTTCAGTGACAAAAGAAATCCCAACAGTATATATAACATCTTGGTATGAAGAGAGTGATATTGTCGGTTTGGTATTCTGGTCGGATGAGTTTAGTAAGGGCGTTGCCTGGAAGGCGTTTCTACCAGTAAGGGATCTTTATTTTGAAGACTTATGGAAACTGGTAGAGTCAGTAGTACAAAGTGCCATAAGCTTTAACATAGATGATACTTTTGTGGTAGAAATCACTCGGGTTCGTGTACCAGTAGGTAAAGGTAGAAACAAGTTGACTAAAGGGTTTAAGAAACGATCAGCTTATGAAATAGAGAATGAGTCGAATACCTGCTTACCTTAAGCTATTGCTGTAGCCGTAACGAATGCTGACCTTCAGTCAGATAGAAATGATTTAAATTCGAAAAAAGTGTGGGAAAGTATACGTAAAAGATCAGGTAGAGTTCAGATCAGAGCAGCCGAACAGCTCACGTGAAACGCTGGGGTAATAATACCCGAGAGTGGATGTGGTTTTCCTGAACTGACGGCTTACCAGAATTATTCAGCAAGACGCCAAATAACGATGATAGTTTATAATTTTAAAAATTTTGGTAAAGGTAGAGAGAAAGCTTTTTACGACGGTACTTCAGTCATTACAAACGCAGGGGTTGTGGTTAGGTATAATATTTATTTATTGTTCGAAGGACATCCCGATAATCATTACAGTGCGATTTTAAATTGAATTGGAGCAGGAGCAGCACAAAAATTTGGTATGCCCTGTAACAAGTCATATTTTCGAAAAGCCGATCACAGGTGTTCAATGCAGTGTGACGTTTGTTACAGTTCTCCGTCCTGCAATTCTGATGCTGACTTTGATAATAATAATAATAATAATAATAATATTAAATGTGGAGGGTGTCTCAGATACTTTTACGGAGAAGAATGTTTTAGAAAGCATGTACTTCCTAATTAATTTTCCACTGGAAAAAGTACTTGTTCAGTATTAAAAATATGTGGTGGTTGCTCACACCTACTAAATTCTGAAAAAACAAAAAAGGGTACTAATCATGTATGTAGTTTTCCAGAATGTAGTACATGTAAGAAACTCTGCCCCAATAATCACATTTGTTTAATGACGCCTCTTGAACTGAAAAAGCTAAAGGGAATGTATCGAAAAAAAACTAGCTTACATTTTTTACGATTTCGAAACACAGCAGTGTGAGAAAGTCGTAGGAGATGAATCAACCAACATCCACAAACCTAATTTGTGTGTTGCACAGGAGGTATGTGATGAATATATGGATGATTCGGATCCAAATGTAAGGTGTAAATGGTGTGGTGTGCGCTAATACAGCTTCGATATAGACCCTGTAGCTCAGTTTACAGAGTTTGCTATTCGCGATGGGAAGCACTTTGATGAGACCGTGTGTATAGCACATAATTCAAAGGGTTTCGATGCTCAGTTCATCCTCAGTCATTTGATTGAAAGTCGAGGATCTAATAACCCACCAAAACTTATTTTAAAATGCTCTAGTATTATATTGATGACTGTAAATAAAACGCTATTTGTCGATAGTTTAAATTACTTACATATGCCCTTGAGTGCTATGCCAGCGGCTTTTGGATTAGAGAAGGCAAAGAAAGGTACTTTTCCACACCTTTTTAACACATCACAAAATGAAACATACATAGGTAAATTGCCCGTTGCAGATTATTACTCCCCTGACACAATGTCCTTAGAGTACTGCAAAGAATTTTACAAGTGGTACGAAGAATGCATTAAGACAAATTACATTTTCAATTTTAAAAATGAAATAAGAAGTTATTGCATTAATGACGTTGATATTCTTCGTAAGGCTTGTCTAGCTTTTCAATCACTATTTATCGCAGTAGCGGATGTTGATCCCTTTATTGACGGCTGCACTATAGCATCAGCCTGCTCCGTAGTATTTAGGAAAAATGATTTGAAACCCGATTTAATAGGAGTTTTACCGAATGGGGGCTACAGACTTGCTAATAAACAGTCGAAGAAAGCTGTCGAATGGCTTTTGTCTGTAGAGCGTGAACTAGAGCTAGAAATGATACATGCAGGTCGAGCTCTAGAATTTCGATTACCTGAAGGGGTATTAGTCGACGATTATTATGAGGATGGATTTGGCAATAAAAATTTGTATCAATTTCACGGATGTCATTGGCATGGTTATCCTCGTTGTAATAATTTGAATAGAAATAAAAAATAGGAGTAGGGAAAAACTCTGAAAGTATGAACGACCGCTTTGAGCGAACACGAGCACAAACTCAACGACTTCGAGGAATCGGATACAAAGTCATTGAGATGTGGGAGCGTGATTTTGATAGGATAAAATCTCAAGATCTTGAGTTGAAAGAGTTTTCAAAAGATCATCCTCTTTTAATGTTTAGTGCTTTAAACCCTCGAGATGCTTTTCACGGAGGAAGAACAGGTCATACATTTTCTTACTATCGCGTGAGAGGTAAAACAAGAATCTCATATCTGGACGTTTGCTCATTGTATCCACATATATCAAAATACGGTAAATCTCCTAGCGGGCATCCCAAAGTGTATATTGGTAATGACTGTAAGACTTTAACTGGTTTTGATAATGATTTAAGTAATATGGAGGGTTTTGTTAAATGTCGTGTATTACCACCTACAGATAAGTATTTACCTGTCCTTTCTGTCTGTATGCACGGAAAACTCATGTTTCCCTTATGTTATACTTGCTGCAAATTACAATTACAGCAAGACTGCCCACATATA
>JAABKJ010010753.1:0-10898 GCA_011634705.1 Andricus grossulariae
TAAATTATTTTCAGCACCCCGAACTCTAGGATGATCGGCATTGTTTGCCGACCCATTGTCGGGTGCTCTGCGCGTTCCATCGTTTTGAACCGCATCTAAAACTTTTTGGTGTTTTGGTGGTGCCATTGTTGTTCCCATATAGGATATGCATCAACGAACTGGTTACCAAGGACTGATCTAATCAATACTATAAAACAACTTCAAAGCCTCTAAAGGATTTCCTGCTTGACGATGACTGGTGCTATGAAAACAACGCCAACAGCAACTCTTGAAGTCATTCTAGACATCCCGCTGTTGCGCCTTTTCGTGAGAAAGATTGCGGTAGCAAAAGTCTATAGACTTCTAGTAGGACGCTATTATAGTGATGTTGAGGTGATAGATCTACATGATATCTGTAAGCGCATGCTATGCGAGGATAATATTCTCGCTATACAAGCTGATGTTATGTTGAGGAAATTATTCCTAATGAAACCCTTCCAGGTCATCTTCCTTAAAAGGGCAGAATAACATGATGAGAGGAAAAGGGACCGATTACCTACAGCAGGAGATTTCGTTTGGTACACAGACTGCTTTTCAGGCAGGCTGCAATTAAGGCTCTTGCATCTGAAGAGCTTACTTCTAGAGTGGCAGTGGTTAGAGCGGAAGCTTCACAGCCCCCGATTAGCCCGGAACCCTTCTGTAGTATCTCGGCGAAAGTAGCCATTGATAATCGTTGTACGTGTGATTTTTGTGATAAGACAGCTCGTCGCATATTTCGTGAATGTGATGCACTGGCGTGCCTCAAGAACGAATGCCTAGGGGATTATTTTCTCTAAACAGAAGACTTTCATGAGATCTCCTGCAAATCGGTGTATGCCTTTATGGTAAATACTGAACTTATGGAAGATAGTTAAATTTCGGGGCGTAGTACAATAGGTTTTACCATAGTGCTATGTGGGATTATTGCCCTGCCCTCCCGTATAATAATAATACCCAATCGCATAATATCCAGGCGAACAAAATGCTGGCCATTCCTATACTGCTCTACACGTTTGGTGCAGTAAAATGGAACGTCGATAAGTAGAAGCAACTTGACCGAAGCACACAAAAGATGATGACAATCCATCCAAGTCATCATGTGCAAGTGAAATAGAAGAAACGATATATTAATCGTACTTTTGGCGGCGTAGAATAAAAATGTTCAATGGAATTTTTTTCTATCTGCATTCGATAATTTTTCTCCAAAAATATTATCGTGAGGGAATAAAAAAAAATTAGTTGCGGAAAACATGGCTAGGGCATTACCGAAAGCATTAAGAACTATACTGCATTCACTTCCTTATTATTTGAGATTAGGAGTCACATGTAACGTTTCAAGACAGCTTGAAATCACAAACAATTTTATATTTCAGATTAAAATCTTTTTTTATCGAATCAATATTGTGTAGGATTGTGGTTCAGATACTCCACTCTAAAAAATAATGGGATCAGGCGATTGGTGCCTACTGGTGTTTCCCTGATTTCATCTGGGGTCAATGCGGTAATCGAGCCGTTTTCCATATTATTTCTTGCCCGTCTTTTCCGGCCTTTGTGAGTACTACATGCATATATTCCAGCAAGAGCATCAGTACTCTCTAATATATCAAACACTTCACCATCATATGTTGATAATACAATTTGTTCTCCAATTGGTACGGGCGCAAAGACATTGTATTCTACCAATATTTCAATTAGCTTATGCTCAGGAAAAGTGTATCTTCGAAGTTCGAATATCCTATGCAAATTCCTGTAGGAAGCGAGCCGTATAAATCGAAGTTCGTCAAGTCGATATTTAACTCCGTCAGAAGAATCAATCCATGTAGGTGGAACCGTGAACCTAGGCGGAAGAGACCTGGGTAGAGGAGACCTGGACCTAGCACGAAGAGGAGGATCGGCAAGAGAAGGAGACATGGCTTAAGAATTATGTCCGCCTAGAGTAAGAGACCGGGCAGGAGAATGTTGTCTATCAGAAGAAGAAGAGAATGGTCCGCTGCTAGGAACACTAGGAATAGGGTTGCCACTAAGTCAACGCTCTGCCTGTGAACTAAACTCTGCAAGAAAAAAAAAGAGGATAAATCTTTTTTAGTTATGTTGATATATTATAAATTTATTGTTGCAAAATGGCGTGGCAAGATTGAGGACATTGCGAGAACCAAGTATCGGAATCAAGGTATAAATTTCTAATACGCTGTGGACATACACGTGGAAATCTATGAAATCCACTTGAAATTCGAATGTTAATTGGAAACAAGGTACAATAAAGAAATCAATTTTTAACCTACACCATTCATTCGATTCAGAGGTTTTTTTTTAAATTAAAGATTTTCAAATTTCAACAAGATTTGTGTGTTTGCATTTTTGATGACAACATTATTAAGATGCTCTTTTGTGACCAAATTGACATATTTTATAACTTTTTAGAAGTGCCATCTTTTTAAGCTTTTGAAATTGATGGAACAAGGTCTTTTATTTCTATAAAAACTATTCAGAAATAATTTTCAATGAGCGAGCATAATTTTGAGAAATTTATGTTGAACTATAAAGAAATTTATAAACACAAGCTATTTTTTGGATTTGGCAATGCTTAGCTCCTTGAAATCCAGAGTTTTGGTATACAATGTGAGAGAAATTTATTATTTCAAATATATATATTATGATTATTGTTTAAATAAATAATAATTGTAGTGAATTTTGAAAATACTATAGCAAAGAGTCATGAAAGAGACATTACTAGTAGACAAAGGACATTCATGGTTGAATTTGTAAATACAAATTTTTTTAAAAATTGCCGAACAGAATCTACTTTCAACTTATTGTTATAGTCTATATATAACCGATCATCTGGAGTTCAATGAGCTAAGCATTGCCAATCCCAAGAAATAACTTTTGTTTAATAATTTGTTCATACGGTAATTACACTTTTTTTTAAATTATACTTGAAAACTGAAAATTGTTTCTAGATAGTTTGAGCATAGGTAGAAGACCTTGTTTGATGAATTTTAAAATCCTCAGACAAATTGTACTTCTAGACAGTTGAACAGAAATTTTTATTTTGTAGTTGAATAATAAATGAACAACATTTTCTATCAAAAATGCGAGTACGCATGTCTTTCTGAAATTTAAACCTTTTTAATTTAAGAAAAAAGAGCGTCGAAAACCAATGAATAGTGTAGGCTAAAAATTGATTTGTCCACAGAAACTTCTTTGCCGCACTACGCGACGTGACGTGGCATTCTACGTGGATCTCCACGTGACGTTTTACGCGGATATTTTCACCTGGGTAGCCTTTATTCAACTTTTTATGTAAGCATGATTCAGACTGAGGTGAACAAAATTTTGACTTGCATTTTAACTCAATGAACTTACTGGTTCTGAAATTCGGACAAATTCCGTATCAATACGGAATTTTTCGAATTCCGTTTTTCATAACACAGACTCTGGATTTCAGCGGAATAAATTCTTATTTATTTCTGAGAAACTTAAATAGAGCTTGGAAGAAATATCAATGAGATGGAATACGGATAACGGACCAATTATTATTTGCGAAAAGCTTGAAATTTTTTTAGAAATTATGAGTATATATTTTATATATTATATTCACCAATAGAATTCAGGATAACCATCAAGGTAAAGACCAGAGTAGGAAAGATCCCCATTTTTTCTAGTTAGGGGAAAAACTGATTACTCTGTTAATAAAAAATTTATTTTACACTGTATCAAATGAATATTCTATACTTTCATTAGAGTATATATACATGGTGGCTTAACCGTGATCTCATATATTATTCTTAGACTTCAAGCTTGTCTTTCTGAGATATTTATCTTCATATTTCATCATGAGCCAGTCCAACGATAGAAATTTGTTTATATTACTTGTGGCAGGGGATAATGATTTCAATATTACTCGAATACTTATAACGTATTTTGTGAATATATATATATATATATATGTATATATATAATAATTGTGAATATTTAATTATCTTTCACCGAACTTTTCATTCCTATCACTTTTATTCTCTATTCTTATCGCTAATATGATGAGATATAATCAAGAACCCGCATTTTTATCTTCTTGAAAAAAGATTCTCTACCAGTTTTTTTGCATCCAATTCTTCGAAATTAATTTTTGAATTGCGAGATGGATGCAGAAAGCTGTCATCCTTGGGTCGCTTCGGGTCCTCAAAACACACGAGGGTTTCGCCGGCCTGTCATTGTGATTTCGTCGTGTCCTGTGACCACGCATCTCACGGTTGTGAGACGTGGCCATGAGTGTGACTTACCGCGGTCCTACTGGAAGTCGGTGTCATATTTAGATGGCAATTACTTCCAGTCGGACCCTGCGGTGGTTGTTTAGCCTTATTTTTTAATTATATATAATAAGCCATGACAAAAAAATACTTCAACAAACATCTCTTTTTAACTATGTACTGTTTCAAATGAAATTATTTTTCAAGGTGGTCGTTTTAACCGAGGATAAAATTCCCGGTCAACAAAAATTTTTCCCGGTTATTAAAAAAATATGTATTGATGAGCAGCAGTTCATACCATGACTTTTCTTATTCCCTGAATTATTCAATCAACTAGTAAGTTTGCACATTTTTATGTGATCTATGACACATGATGACTTTGTGAAATTCTCCGTTGGGGTGATTTCTAGAGAAATTGATCAGCGAACTGAGTCGGAGCAGTGTTGCAGAAAGAACGTATTCTTTGAAAAAGCAACACAGAAATTCTAGATTAATCTAAAAATCTATAACCCACCCCACCCTACCCAACTTATACCTCCTCCTACACTTCTCTTTCTCACTTTTCCCGTATGAACTCCTTGTTCCCCTGCAGTATAACCGATTGAGTTACGCCCAGCCCGAAAAAGATTTGGCGTAATGGTATAATGCCCCTTCTGTGAGACGCGTGAACTTCACTACTCCTTACGGTTGAAAGTCGGCAATGACTCCTCTGGAAAAAGCCACTTCTTCTGTTAAGAAGGAAATTACTGGAGGAGCCTTATAATATATTTCGGAATTTCTAAGTAAGGAAACATCTGGGAGTACGCCTGACGCAGCGGGAGGTGGAGACTTTCGTGGACTCACGTGTGATGCTAATGCCGGGGTAGTCAAATCAAACAGTGGAACAATGACAAGCTAAATTTTCGGGAGCTGCTGGGAAGAGGTTGAGATGACAAATGCTAAATTATTCGAACGCAACAATCAGAAAACTTGGGACTCCAAGGAGGCCCTGCTATGAAAGCAGCATACTGAATAAAATCAGGAAACAGAAGATGTGGCTGAGAGGTCCAGTAGTCTCTTATGTCCAGGCCCTTCAAAGTCACCTGAAAGTGGCCATAGTCACTGAGGGGTTCATAATAACCAAACTCGATAAAAAGCAGGTCAAGGCAATTGAAGCGGCATTAGAAAAGAAAATCGATGTGGTACAACCTGGAGAAGTCTTCCCAAGATTTGAAGAGTGCCGCTTCAAAAATTATGCTTTTATCGTGATCTGTTAGAATAATTTGTCTAGAACTTGGCACATTGAAGCTGCTGGAGGATTACGACTTTGAGAGGGAGCTAAGAGTAAAGTGATCGACAGCCAAGACCTGCAAAGGCTAGTAAAGCTGCTGGCTTCGATTCCTGGTATATCCGTGGAACCAACAGCAGTACTTAAAAGGATCTCAATAGAAAATTCTACTATGAAAACAGGAGGATGAAAGGTTATTGATGTCAAGGCGAGTAGTCAAACTTCCCAACTAGTATCAACTGCAAAGCCAGGAGTGGTCGAGAGTTTTGAGAAGATTCTCTCAAAAAACAAAGTTACGCCCAAAGACAGAGCTCCAGATCTGTTTTCGGAAGAAAAAAAATACAGAAAAAAGTTCATTCTTCTAGTTCAAAGAAAAATTACAAATGAAAAACTCCCTCATACAATTTAGAAAAAAATAAAATAAAAACCCCAACAAAATTTACCTCTGATATATTATATATTACACATATTAGAAACATTCTGAATTAAACGATTTAGAACTGAACATTTTTTAAATTGGAATTGTGAAATTAAAAATTTTCTTATACCCAACATCGTTTTAAGTTGAATTATTTTATTTCAAATCGAATAAAATTTATAACTGTCAAATTGTGATCTCTATTTTCCAAAATTGAAAAATTTTAGTGAAAAATAATGAATTAATAAAATCATCAACCTTCTAAATAAGCAGTCAAATATTTTTCAATTTTGAAATATTAATTTTAGGAAGTAATTAATTAAAAATTGTTAAATTTGAAACTTTACAATTTTTCAGTATCTCCTACTTACGAATCTATGAGATTGAACTTATTTGCAATTATTTGACAATAAAAAATAACTCATTAGGCTTTACTTTGAATTTTTTTTTAACTAAGTTTACGACTTCCCAATGAACGCTGTTTTGTTTCTGAACTTTCTTTGGATTGTATTCAAGCGGCGTGAACTTATTCCAAGTTATAAAAATTATTCTTTGCCTTTTTCTACCTTATGTACGTCATATTTATATCTACATGAATTAGAGATAACTTTATTATGAATGTTTATTTTATATATAAAATAATTTTTTTCAATTTATGGTCAACACGGGAATGTGAGATGCGACATTCAAAATTCAAAATTGAATAAACGATACTTCTAATATGTTAGAATTTTAATTTTTAACAATTTTCAAGCTTAGCCTTTTTAATGAATGCCCTTTAGAGACCGCACAATAGTGGTTCACCTCAGGAAAGCTCAGCTGGTCCCTTTTCAAGACCATTAATGTTATTAAATGTTGCAAGAAACGTTTTTAACATGAACGTGTTGAACTTTTCTTTGGATATTGATTAGTTTTCGACAACTGGCCCTTTTCAGGGGCTACGAAGGCCCTTGCAAGGGCCTACAATATGTGGCCCTTTGTTTGTCACTAGAGAAATTCTTATCTTCTAAGAGCGAATAAATTAAATTGTTAAAATATTAGTGTATTTCAAAAATGGATAATTTTTTCTCTTATAAACGTTAAAATTTGAGACAGTTTGATTGGTAATGCAAATATTAATTGTATCTATTTTTCCTAAAATAATGAATGGTTCACGTACTATTCATTCAATAAACTGATCTTGACTGAACGTATTCTTAAGATATACGTAAAAATGTTGTCTATAGCAGTGGAATTTTCTTCTATCTATATTAAATTGGTCTTCCCTATAGAAAAATTATCATGGGTAAATCATTATGAACGTATAATAATTTTCCTCAAAAAATATTATCGTGAGGAAATAAAAAGAATCTTTGTTTCCAAAAAAATGTTTGGGGTATTACCAAGAGCCTTGGGAACTGTACTACATTCACTTTATTATTATTTGCAATTGCAAGTTACAGTCATAGAATTATTAATGTGTGGGACTGTGGTTCAGATACTCCACTTTAAAGTTGAGTGGGATCAGGCGATAGCTGCCTACTGGAATTTCTTCTATTTCATCTCGAGTCAATACGGTAATTGAGCCGCTTTCCATGTTTATCTTTGCCCGTTTTTTTCTGAGTTTGCTATTGTAACATGCGTATATTCCAGCAAGAACATTACTTCTCTCCAATATAGCAAAGACGTCACCGTCGGATGTTGATAATACAATTTGTTCTTGAATTGGCATCGAGGCGAATAAATTGTGTCCTGCCAATGTATAAATTAATTTATGCGCAGGAAAAGTGTATTTTCGAAGTTCGAATATCCGTTGCAGATTCCTATAGGGAGTAAGCCGAATAAATCGAAGTTGGTCAAGTCTATATCCAAGTCCGTCAGAAAAATCAATCCATGTAGGTGGAACAGTGAACCGAGGTGGAGGAGACCAGCTTGGAGGAGACCTGGACCTAGAACGAAGAGGAGGATCGACAGGAGATGGAGATGTGGCTGAAGAATAAGGTCTGGCTAAAGTAAGAGACGTGTCAGGAGAATTTTGTCTGCCAGGAGAAGAAGAAAATGCTCTACCGCGAGGAACACTAGGAATAGCGTTGCCAGTAGGCAAACGCTCTGACTGTGAACTGAACTCTGCAAGAAGAAACAGAGGATTATTCTTTTTGAAGTATGTTGATATATTATAAATTCATTGTGGCGAAATTTCGAGGCAAGATTGAGGAAATTGCGGGAACCAAGTATCCGAATCAAAGTACACATTTTGAATGCGCTGTGGAAATACACGTGGAAATCTATGAATTCTACTTGAATTTCGAGTGGTAGTTTGAAAGGAGGAGCAATGAAGAAATCAATGTTTAGCCTACACCATTTATTTGATTTGAAGGTTTTGTTTCTAATAAATGGTCTTTGAATTTCCAGCAGATTTTTGCGTTTAATTTTTTTCTACAAATTTTGTTTAGTTTTCCATTTAACAACAAAATTGTCATTTCTTACAACTTTTCAGAAGTACTATTTTTAAAAGATTTTTAGATTGATGAAACAAGGTGTTTTATTTGTACTAAAACTATTTAGAAATAATTTTCGATGAGCGACCTCAATTTAAAGGAATTTTCATGAAGTTATGAACAAATTTATGAGCATATGATATTTTTTGTGATTGGCAATGCTTAGCTCATTGAAATCCAGAGTTTTGGTATACAATGTGAGATAAATTTATTATTTTATTCATATATTTTATAATTATTGTCCATTAAAAAAATACTATTGCAAAGAGTAATCAAAAAGATATTACTAGTCGAGTCTGTAAATAAAAAGTAAGCAGATTCGTTTAAAAATAGCTAAACTTTGAATTTCTTGATAAAAATTGTTTAGGCAACTAATAATTCTTGTGACATTGCGAATTATTATAAAAAAACGTAATGCGAAAGACATTCTTTGTTGATTCCTTAAAAACTGAGTCTTTGAGTTGAAACTAACCAAACTCTGAATATGTTTATGAAAATAGTTTAAATAATTAATGATTCTTGTAAATATGTAAAATAGCATTGCAAAAGCTTAGCCGAAGGGCATTCATAGTTAAATTTTTTCAAACGAATTGTTTAAACAATTGCCAAATCAAATCTACTTTCAACTAGTCGTAATGAAACATTAATTTCTTTTGCATTTATGCCTATATTCTGGATTTCAACAAGCTAAACATTGCCAATCGCAAAAAAAAAATTTTTTTCCCTAATTTGTTTGTTCCATGATAAAACTTTTTCAGTTATGCTTACAAACTGAAAATTATTTCTGGATAGTTCCAGCATAAACATAAGACCTTGTTTGATGAATATTAAAATCCTTAAAAAAATTTTTACTTCTAATCATATTCCGTAACAAAACTTTTTTTTTTAATTATACTCACAAACTGAAAATTATTTCTAGATAGTTTTAGCATATACATGAGACCTTGTTTGATAAATCTTAAAATCCTGAAACAGATTGTACTTCTAAACAGTTACAAGGAAACGTTAATTTTGTAGTTAGATAGTAAATTAACAACATTTTATATCAAAAATGCAAATACATATATCTCTTCCAAAATTAAAAAAATTTGCGTATAATAAAAAATAGCGTTGAAATTCAATGAATTGTGTAGGCTAAGTACATATTTCTACACAAAAACTTTGTTACCCCACTGCGCGACGTGGCATTCTACGTGGATCTCCACGTGAGGTTCTATGCGGATATTTTCACCTGGGTACCCTTCGTTTAACAATCGATTTGATGGAATGCGGATTACATCGGACAAATTATTATTTGAGAAAAGTTAGAATTTTTTTAAAATTATCGATATATTTTATAGTATTATATTCACCAATAGAATACAGGATAATCATCAAGGTAAAGACTAGAGTAGAAACAATCCCCATTGTTTTCAATTGGGGGTAAAACTGATAACTCTGTTAATAAAGGATTTGTTTAGCACTGTATCAAATGAATATTCTGGTCTTTCATTAGAGTGTGTATATATACATGGTGTCTTAATCGTCATCTCACAGATTATTCTTTGGCTTCAAGCTTGTCCTTGTGAGATATTTTTCTTTACATTTCGTCATAAGTTAGTCCAACCATAGAAATTTGGTTACATAACTGGCGGAAGGGGGATTTCAATGTTACCCAAATACGTAACACGTATTTTGTGAACATAACACCTTATCTTTGACTAAACTTTTTATTCTTATTACGCTCATTCTCTATTCTTATCGCTAAAATAATAAAATTTAATTAAAAACCTAGAATCTCATCTTATAAACATAAATTTTTGATTCCTGAAATAATTAACAAATTATATCAGAAACAAACAAATAATAATAATATTAGACATTCATTTATTTATTTTTAAAAATTGAATGCAACAAAATTGTAGACAATCTTTTTCTCCAGAAAACAATATATTGATATTAGACCATATAGAGGATGAAGAAACGAACATAGCCTGTGATGAAGTAATTTCATTATCAAGAAAAAAAAAATTTTCTTTGATTGAAATCATTTTTTAGTTAAAGATAACAAAGAAATTTTTGCAATCGAAGAAAATTCTTTTTAAATTGGAGAAACTTTTTTCTGAGTGATGTTTACCTTATCCAACGTTCGACGTTACCTGTTTTACACGTCATGTGAGAAAGTGAAAGTAATGTCTTTGTTCCATGATATATATATAATTAAAAAATAAGGTTAACAACCACCGCAGGGTCTCACTGAGAGCAACTGCCATCTAAAAATGACAACGGCTTCCAGTAGGACCGCGGTAAGTCCTACTCATGGCCACGTCATACAACCGTGAGATGGGTGGTCACAGGACACGACGAAATCACAACGACAGGCTGGCAAAACCCTTGTATGTTTTGAGGACCCGAAGCGACCCAAGGATGACAGCTTTCTGCATCCATCTCGCAAGTGCCGTGGCATATTTTTGGCACGCGGGAATGGC
>JAABKJ010010754.1:0-10898 GCA_011634705.1 Andricus grossulariae
CTCATTTTTCTTTCCTCTTTTTTATTTTTGTCCAAAGAAACAAATTTTTATTTTGTTTTCAGGAATTACAATAGGAGAATTTTGTGTTTTTTGTCCAAATTTTATCGTAAGATTCTTGGTTTATTTTCAAGAATTTATACATTGAATCTTTTAATTATCATCGATATCCTGGATACCTCTTTAAAATCCTTTAAAATTGTCTAAATCCTATAAAATTCTTTGAAAACACTTAATCCTTTAAATCTTGTGAAATTCATTGGAATCTCACAGAAATCGAGTGAAATCCCATAAAAAAAATCCTGAAATCTGAAACATGTGTGGAAAACTCTCCAATTTTGTTAAATTTAAATCCCTCAAAATCTAGATAAATTCCTTATAATCTTATTATTATCTTGAAAATCTTCTGAAATCTTATAAAATCATCTAAAATTCCTTGGAACTTATTAATCTCTTGACATTGTCTATAATCGTACAATTCCATGAAATTCCTCAGAATCTTTTGAAATACACTATATTCTTTAACATCCTTTGAAATTTTTAAAATCTCGTAAATCTTGTGAAATCCCTAGAAGTCTTTTAAAATCAGGAAAAACAAGTTTAAAAACTTTAATATCTTTTAAAATTCCTTTCAAAATGTTTAAACCCGTTGAATCTTTCAGGACCCCATAAAATGCTATGCAATTTGTGGATACCCCTTTAAATCCCTTGCAATTTCATTCGATTTCATTTACTCCATAAAGTTGTTTGGAGATTTTCGGAAAACATAAAATCTCTCGAAATACTTTAAAATCCCGTAAATTATCTTGAAATTTGTAATATCTCTTCAAATTTCTTTAGAAATTTTGTAAAACAGTGAAATCAAATACAATTTTTTTGAGATCTCTTAAATTTTGGAAATTCTCTGAAGTCCCTTGGAATCTTTTAAAATACAAAAGCATCAAAACCCTGTAAAACTCTTTTAAATCCCTGAAATCAGCTAAAATCTTTTTTAACGTTTTTTAATCTTTTGGAATCTTCAAAATCTTTAAATATTGTGAAATTTTGAGTTTGAGATAGCGCGTATGTTATTTTAGCCAATCTAACCAATTTTCTTGATAAAACAGTTAGATCTAAAACAATTTGAAAATTTGTACTCTATATAAGTCTCACTTGGCTATATTTAAAAAATAGGTATCATAAAATACGTATATCTCTGTTAAGACAATGATAAGGCGAATTTACTTGAGAAATCGCGGGAGCCATATTATATATCCCCCCATAAATTGTTCTCGCTGAGAGGCGTTGACCCCTGGACACTTTTTAAGGAAGCTTAGATTTTTTATCTTAAATGTACGTATTCTGATATGACATTTAATTGCGCAAATTTCTTCTCCAAATAAAGTTGTAGCTTTTGCTGTTTTCGAAGTAAACTAAAAGAACCCCGTTTTTTAGAAAACAATTTTTTTGTCTATTTTGACAACAACTCGCCGTAATTCAGACAATTTTTGGAATTTTCGGATGAAATTTACAAGAAATATTCTTCATGTGACTATTATTATACTATTATTTTGCTTTCTCATAGAGGAAGGTTTGTAATGACCTAAATTTTCATACATACTTTTTTGACATATTTTGATATAATTCGACCCCATGAGTTGGAAAATATAATTTAAAAAAATGTCCGTGCATGTGTATGTGTATGTGTAACTTTTTTCTGTTCCCCATATCTCGAAAAGTAAAAGAGATACGATCATAAAATTCGGATGAAGTGTAACTCTGATTTACATCCAAGTCTGATAGGATTTTGAGCTACGTCGACCATTTAGAAGTAATTTTTTCTTGCACTTAGAGATTTAAAAAGAAAATTTTTATCTTGTTTATGTTAGAAATTTTTTTTTGATATTCAAAATACAACGACGCGATATCTAGCGTATTAATTTGTGTTTCTAAGACGCATCGATCGACCTATTGTTGAAACTTTTATGGCCTACCAGTGCATATTTATGAAGTTTCAAGAAAAATTGTTTATTCTGTTTATATGAAAAAAACTTGTTTGATATTCAGAACACGATAATATTACATGTAGAGTATTTGTTCGCGTCCTTGAGACGCATCGATTGACCTATTGATGAACCTCTTATAACCCACCAGTACCGATTTATGAAGTTACAAAAGAATGGTTTATTCTGTTTATATAAAAGAGACTTTTTTGATATTCAAAATACGACAATATTACATGTAGAGTATTTATTCGCGTCCTTGAGACGCATCGATTGACCTATTGGTAAACCTTTTATGACCGACCAGTACCGATTTATAAAGTTTGAAAAAAATGTGTGCATTCTGTTTATATGAGAAAAACTTTGTTCATGTTAGGAGTACTATAACACTGTATCTGACATGATTGTTTGCGTCTTCGAGTCACGTCGAATGACTATTGGCGAATCTTCTATAACATCTCATGATCTAGCAATACCGATTTATAAATTTAAAAAATATGTTGCTTATCTTGTTCATATGAGGATAATTTTTTTAATATTGGAAATACAACGATAATGTATATAATATATTTGTTCGCGTCTTTGAGGCGCATCGATTGCAAAACTTAGGAACTTTTCATGACCTACCATAAACTACCAATATCGTTTTTAAATTTTTCAACAAAATTAGTTTCCTTGTTTATAAGAAGATTTTTTTATATTGGGAATATAACAGTACTGCATTTGATGTAAGTGTTCGCGTCTTCGAGGCGTGTGGATTGATCTCTTGACGAACTTTCGAAGACCATTATTGATTAATCCATGGCTACTCAGAAAGTTTTAAGAAAAGTTACATTGTTTCTACGAGGGTTTAGTTTGAAATGTAAAACTAACGTAGGTTAAAAAGTTTTTCATTGTAATAGAACCCATCAATTGACATTTTGGTGGGCCTTCTAATTTTCTGAAAATAAAATTTTGGGGAAAAAACAGAAACATAAGTTTGTAAAATATTGAAAGTATCCATTTTTTTCTTTTGTCAGGGAAAACCTCTCTCTATGAGGAAGCGAATTTATTGGATACTTATAAGGAAGCAAAATGCTCATAAAATGAGCACAAATAAATACACCCATAGTGAATACGTCCATAGTACTTCGCAGCCGTATTTGAATTTAACTCGTAATTTTCTGCAAGATTCCATTTACCACGTTTTCCGGAAATATTTAATCCATAAATGTATTATATTATTTTATTTTTACATCAAAATTGTATTTTTTAAGTTCAAGAGTATGAAAAATGTAACATTTAGTTACATGATGAAACTGACAAAAATTTTAAGATCTATAATTTCACATTTCATTCGATCCAAACAGAAGCATACATCAGTATTTCAATCTATATTTGACATGAGCGCAAGTATCTCTATTGTTAAATAACAGTCAAAATGGTATTTTTACAATAAATAAAAAAATAACCATTTTTCTGTATTTTCATTGTATTATTTACATTGAAATAATCATTCTGAAAACCAAAAACTTACCACAAACGGTTAATTTTTGCTAGTTCTATTAAAAATGATTATTTTTCAAGATAAATACCTCTCAATTAGAAAGAAAAAGGGAAAAATCTGCAATTTACAGGTTATTTAAATCAGTTCTTGCTCGAATCATTATGTCAATTTTACGTTGGTCCCAGGTTTTTTCTCCTAATATAACGATTTGATTAAATTTTTAAGATTTTCGCTATTCACCTTAGTTGAAACCCCTATATTTTTTGTTCCAAATTTGACTTTTTTTTAAATACAGTAAACTCTCGTTTATTTTTAAGATCGCTTATTTTACAGTTCACTTAGTTTAACCCCTATACATGCACTTATTTTAAGTTGCGCAGTTTCGTCATCTCCCACCACGGTCCCTGAACACTCTCCTCCGTGTCAGTAGCTGACCAATAAAAAAAAAGATGCCCGAAGAGCGCCCCCGTTGGTTTAAATTGAGTATTTTTTCACATCATGGAAATACGTCTCACGAAGTTTTAGAGAAAATATAATACATTTAAAAGTAAATCACATCGATTTTATCAGAATCAGGTACTTTCTCCGCAAATTTCGTATAGTTGATTGTGTTTCGCGAAACACTTGAAAAATATTACTATCGAGACCTTTATTACGTACCTTTACGTTTCGGAGATTTTTTCTAAAAAGTAGTATGCAGTTCCAGAACCATGTACTAACTTTCCTGACGGCTGACATTTACGCCGCGAAATACTTGCGTCGATTTTTTATTCTATTACATTCACTTTTAGTTGGCGAATTGTCGTACGCCAACAAAAACACTTGAAAGACACTTGAAAAACACTGATGCATGCATGCATGCAGACTAACGGACCGCGACTTTTTCAACTGTGCAATAAGCCGGATATCCACTGGCCTGAACTATTTCCATAATATTGCGCAATATAGTCGACTGAGTACTCGCACACGACGAACCTTCTGAGGCGCGAGTCGCAACCGTCTCTGATCCCTTGAGCTGAGAAACTGCGTGGGCCAGCGGTTCTAGGAATGTCGGGTGTATGTATTTGTATTATTATTTACAGTATTTATTGATTTGAAATCTACCTGCGCTTTTCAGTTGAAAAAGTTGCATACAGGCGGCGCCTCGATACAAGAACTGTATTTGTTGTTGTAAATTAAGTCTGATTCAAGATTCATCTCCTTCAGTTGAAAATTGAAATATTTGGTTTAAAATTAGTTTTTTAAATTGATTTTTCATTGACTTACTATTTCGTTGAAAATTCATCTAGTTTTTTAAAAAATTGACTCTTTTAGTGAAAAATTCATTTTTTGGTAAAAAAATTCAACTGTTTCGTTAAAAATTCATTTCTTTGGTTAAAGATTTAATTATTTTGCTGAAATTTCGTTTTTTTGTTTTGTTAAAAATTCTTTTTTTTTTTGAAAATGAGTTTTTTGACTCAAAATGCAGCCATTCCATTTTCGCAAGAGAATTGATCTTTTTTAATTAAAAATTTACTTATTTCGTTGAAAACTCGTTTTCTTTGTGCTGAAAATTCAATTGCTTTGGTAGAAAATATAACAAATTTTAGATGAGATTTTTTTCTTTATCAACTGAAAAATCTTTCTGGAATCAAAACTCAATTCTTTTGTTGAAAATTCCGTTTTTTATTGAAAATTAAAGTATGTATTTCCTGGTGGAAATATCAACTATTACACTTTTTATTGAGAATTATTACTTTTTTTATCGAAAACTCATCCCGTCGGTGTCAGATTTAACTATTTTCTTAAAAATGCCCTTATTTTTAGTTGGAAATTAATTATTTCAACTGAAAATGTAATTCTTCCATTTTTGGTTCAAAATTGATATATTTCAGCTGAAAACTAGACTATTTAGTGACTGTTGTCACTAAAAGTGTTTAAAATAGATTTAGAAATGATTTTTTTATATTAAAATTATTGATCTCCTAGGTGTAAGATGTTTTTATACTTAAAATACAATTTTAGAACAGTTATGGAAAAGTCAGGAAAAGTCCAGGAATTTCAAAATTCGGATTTTTTAGCAATCCTGATATTACAAATTTGATATCTCGACACAGCTAAATTTAGATTTTGAAATATTTGATTTATTATCTTACAAAACAATTATATTAATAGTAAACTTACTTATTGAATGGTGAATAAATTATTTTAATATTTCAGCATTTTTAAGCTTTGAAAATGTCAAAATAATGAGCGTTTACAAATTTTAGGTTTTGTAAGTAACTTAATTTACATAACTCATTAATCAAACAGTTTAATTAGTAGGTTTGAAATTATGAAATTTGTTGTAAAAAAATGATAATATTTCACATTAATAAATCTTTAATTTTTATTAGTTTTATTATGCACACAAATGTGACATTCTTTGTCACTGTCCTTCAACTGAAACTGATTTCTTAATTATGCGTGTGATTTTGGCAACATTCTTTCCTTCGAGTTTTTCAAATTACTCAATCGGCATTGAGGAAAAGCGAAAACAATGCTTTCGAGATTTTCGTGACACACCTATTTTTTAGAGAGGGATTGTTAAACATTATAAATAAAGTTGAAAAAAAATCTTTTTTTTTGAGTGAAAAATTACATTAAAAAATACATGCAGGGAGAATCGAACACGCAACCTTCCGGCCATGAAAGAGAAGCGCTACTGCCTGAGCTATCGGCCGATGTGAATTGTTTTTGCCAAACTCTATATGATATGTGGCGAATATTTCAAAGTTGATTTTCTCGAAAACGAGAAAAAAGCGCATATTACTGCTTTGGTAAATTAATACTTAGGTAAAGAGCTTTCATTAAAAAAATTATGAACCGGTACTAAATTTTGCGATTGTCGGTTTTCCCTTGTAAAATGTTTTAGTTTTCCCCGTGGGCTACAAAATCTCAGAATCTTGGCTAAAAATTATCTTACGAGTCCATCGGGAAATAAAGAAAACAAGAGATGCTAATTAAAATCTTTGCGTATGGTTTCATGTCTGATATAGATTTTAATTTACCAAGAGGAAGCTCTACGTCTTGAAGACCCTCGTTGATGACAAAATCACTAACACATTCGGCGAGGTAGTCAAAGAGAGGGATTCCTGATCCCATCCTAAATTCAGAATGAATGTGATATTTCTTGACATCCTCCCGAACTGCGACGCCGTTAACAAGCTCCAAGAGAATAACTCGAAAATTTGTTCCTCCGAGATCCAGTGCCAGGAAGAGCCCCTCCTCTGAAAATTCATAAAAATAAATTTAAAAATTAAAGACACAATTAGGAAAAGAGGCAGTTTTTTAATTCCAAAAGTTCTACAGTATAACTACAGTATAACTAACTAACTCACAACTCTCAATAGGAGGGTAGTAGGGGAAACGAGGGATAGAGAATTGAAGGGAAATGAAGAGAGTTAAGTAGGGGAAATGAGGGGAGGGGAAGTAGGGGAAGTAGGAAGGGGCGGAGCTAGGGGAAGTGTGGGGAAAAGAGGTGAATTGAGGAGAGGGGAAGCAGATGATGAAGAAATTGGGGAAGGGAGGGGAAGCTAAGTTTGAAGTGAAGGGAGGGGAAGTAGGAAAGGAGACGGGAAGTAATGTTATGTAGGGGTGTAGGGGAGAGAAAATATAGAAAGGGGAGGTTTAAACGACTTATTTACGTCTGAATAGTCTACCAAACCCTTTTTTGTAGGCGCAAGGCGCCTATAAAGACTGATTTTTTAAATTACTTTTGATATTAATAAACTCGCCGTTCAATAACTACGTCACGCTATTTAAAAAAAAATGTTTTCACATTTCCCCTGTTTCGTCACAGATCATCACACAAAGCTAGACCCCGCCCCCAGTCTCGTCACAAATATGAGCACCCCCCTTTTTGGAAGACAACATTTTTTCTTTGGTTTCATTTGATAAACGCCTAAAATATAACAAAAAACATTTAAATAATAATATTTGAACAGACTTCGCAGCCTAAAATGATCTTAGGAGAGGGGAAATAGGCTTATTTATCACGAAAACAGGGGAATAAATTCTTTCAAATAAAATTAATGTCTAGGTATTACATGGAATTCCACATGAAACGTTTAAGATTTTCAGTCGAAATATATTGCATTTACAAGAAAATATATAATAACCAATATTTTCAGTTATGAAAAATATTTTCAATTAGAAAATAAATTAATTTTCCATTGTTAAACCTTCAACCCAATAGTAAGATTTTTAAACAAAAGATATGAATTCCGAATCAAAAATATAATAGCAGACTTTTTAAATCAAAAGTTTTAAATCATAATAAAATTAATATTTTTTATCGTACGCATATTTGTAATATTACGAATAGATTTCAAGAAATGTAAACAAATTTTTAGAATAATTATATTTTAAACGTTTATAACTGAAAATTTATTTATTTTGAACGATGAAAATGATGGCGAATTAATCTTTGTATCTTAGAAATATTAGTCTAATGAATTTTAATGTTGTTTTACAATTTTTCATCTTAGAAATGATACAATTTCAACTGATTTCGAATGAAATTGTCCAATTTTCACAATTTTAGTCTAAACTTTTTCAATTTTGAGGGCTTTCGATTAAAAACTTTTGAATTTTGAATTATTTAATTTTACAAGCTTTTATTTAGAAATTACATAGGTTCGATTCCTTTTTATTCCATATTTTTAAACATTTCAAATGTTTTTGATTCGAAATTATTATTTATTAATTACTGTTTAAAAAATGTTTAAAACCTAATTTTACCAATTTTATTGAGTGTTGGATTTTTAGCTTGTTTATATTTTTAATGTTAGCAAGTAAAAATCCAGAGGCGTAAATATGAGATATTTACTACTAGTACAATTAATGTTTTTGTTGGTGTACATATTTTTGATATGACAAATGGTTTTCAAACAAAACAAAAAATGTAGAAAAATTAAATTTTAATTGTACATGATTGATACATTTTTTTATCATAAAAATATTAGTGTAATAAATTTTCCTTTTGACTAATAATTTTTTAATTAAAATTGTAGAATGTCATAAGCTTTAACTTTAAAATATTCAATTTAGTTTTAAATTTTGAATTGTACAATTTTAATCGCTTAAAATTAAAAGAAATATTCATTTTTATATTATTTAATTTTAAACGCTTTTAATTAGAAATAATACAATTTCAATTCCTCTGAATTTCAAAAGATCCAATTTTAAAAATTCTTATCTGAAAATATACCATTTTTAACGTTTTGTAATTGTTCAATTAAAAAATTTTTAATTTGAAATCATTCAATTTCGAGATTATTCAATTCAAAATAAAAATGTTTTAATTTTGAAGGTTTCTAACCAGGAATCATAAAGTTTCAACTCCTTTCTAATAAAATTGTCCAATCTTCAAACTTGTAGTCTAAACTTTTTCAATTTTAAGGGCTTCGGATTAAAACATTTTTAATTTCAAACCTTTTTTGAAGTTTCAAAAATGTTTATAGCACCATATATAATTTTAAAATTCCAAACACTTCCAATTTGAAATTATTTAATTTCAAATGCTTTTATTTAGAAATTATATAAGTTCAATGCCTTTTCATTCCAAGCAAAACATTACTCTTTTTTTTTACAAATTTTACCTATTCTAAAATATTTTCGTTTGTAACGTTTTCAATTCAAACTCTTCCTTTCAAATTTCAAACGCTTTTTTTCGAACTTATTAAATGTGAAATACTTTTTCAAAACTGTTTAAAGTTTAAATACAATTTATTTAATAATGGATTTTCAAACTGTTTATATTTTTAATGTTAGCAAATAAAAATCCAGATACATGAACGAGAGAAATGAACTACTAGTGAAATTAATCATGTACATATTTTTGATATGACAAATGGTTTTCAAGAAAAGTACAAAAAAATGAAGAAAAATTACATTTTAAAGGTTTATAATTGAATGTTTATTCATTTTTAACTGTGAATTAATTTTTTAATCTTAGAAATATTAGTCGAATTAGTTTTAATGTTAAATTTTTATTTTTGTATTAAACTTCTAGTATTTCAGCAGCTTTGACTTTGAAACATTCAGCTTAATGTTTCATTTTGAATTCAAAAGTTTTCGATTTTAAATTATTTAGTTTTGAACGCTTTCGATTATAAATAATACAATTTCAATTCCTTTGAATTTAAAATGATCCAATTTTCAAAATTCTAATCTGAAAATATTCCATGTTTAACGTTTTAAAGTTGTCCAATTTTCGAAATTTTAATTTGAAATTATTCAATTTCGAGATTATTCAATTCAAAATAAAATTGTTCATTTATGAACGCTTTAATTCAGAAATGATAAAATTTCAACTCCTTTCCAATGACAAATTTAAACATTGGTTTAATAATGGATTTTTTAATTATTTATATTTTTAATGTTCGCAATTTTAAAATCCAGAGACGTGAACGCGCGCTTTACGGGTGTACATTTGCTACTAGTGAAATTCATATTTTTGGCAGTGTACAAAATTTTGATATCAAGGAACGGTTTTCAAGAGAAGTAAAAAAAACTAGAAGAAAATACAAAATTTTATTCAGTTTTTGCATGTTTCGTTTCCCACCTAAAATATATTCTATTCAAATATTCAAACAGTTCTACTCAAATATTCAGGCAGCTTAAAAGCTGATAAATACACCCGATTCCTCATCAAAATGAAGCTTTTTTATTTTCGAAAAATCCTAGTTTTTTACTAATACTTTTAAGTATACAAGGTAAATGTAGAGGAGTGTCGTACAGGTTGGGACAGTGCATAGATTCGGACAGCGCGTTTTTCTCCACTTCTTTGCACTGGTGCCACCTGTTATTACTGTCACATACTAGTATCGATACTCATACTAATATGTGACAGTAATAACAGGTGGCGCCACTGCAAAGACATTGAGAAAATGCGCTGTCCCAACCTATACGACACTTTCTACTAGTATTTCTGTAGAAATTAATCAGATTTGGCCCGATTTGAATTAGTCAAATTTGATTCATTCTGATTGCTGAGAGAGTAGTGTTTAATATATTATGCAATATAAAAACCCTTTTTCTGGAAATGATTTCAAAATTTTGTCACGAAAGTCGAAAACACCCTCCATAACTTCACAGCAAAAACTGGGGTTTCTGTTAGAACCAATTTTTGTTTCCAAAGGAGCTGCAACAAAAAGGAACCTCTCTTGCTCAAAAGGAACCCAAAATGATCATTGGTTTCTAAATGAACCCAAAGCATGGATTGAAACGGTTCCAATAGAGCCTTTTTTTCACTTCAGCCTTGAGTCACTATACGGAGATTTTACAAGTTTATGGTGTACATTTTACTTTATAATTCGAATTAAATAATATTGCACTGGGAAAAATTCAATGAAGAAACTACAATTATAGATATTAGTCATTCTTGAAAGGAAGATAGTGCACATGAAATA
>JAABKJ010010755.1:0-10898 GCA_011634705.1 Andricus grossulariae
CATTTTTTTGGATGACAGTTACTCCCAGTGGGACCCTGCGGTGGTTGTTAACCTTTAGTTTTAGATATATATATATAGTGTAGGAAAATATTTGGAAGAATTTCAAAAGATTCCAAGGATATTGTATTCTATTATAATAATAAATAATTTGAAGGTATTTTGAAGGACTGGGCATATTTTGAAAGTGGTGACAAAAGTCAAAAATGACTGCTTCCGTACAAAAATAGTGTAATTTATTAAATCAAGACCAAAAAACGAAACTACAACGTATAACGTTTCGGAACATTTACCAGTTTCCTCATCAGATTAAAAATTATCATTGAAATCAGGTTAAAAATGTTCAAATAAAGTTAAACAACAAGAATGAGTAGGGATTGTTGTGTTTGCTCGTTCATATGCCAAAATTTAAATAATAAATTCTTCAATGAAAAAGATTTTTGAGTCATAATATTGAAAATAGTTGTGAAGAATTATCCTGAAACTAAGATAAAAATAATGTCCAAAAAGCAAATTCAAATGTTTAACCCATTATGTGTGAGTTTGTAGGGCCTATTATAATATCTCGAAAAATCCTAAGTGATTTTATAAGGGTTTCGAGGATTTCAATGATTTCGAGGAATTTCGAAAGCTCACAAGTTATTTTGATAAATTTTCTAGGATTTCAGGTAATATCAACAGATTTCATGTAATTTCAAGGAATATTATAATATTTCAATAGATTTCTAAGAATTTATTCACAGGAATTCATGCATTTTGTATGATTCCTAAAAGATTTTCAAATATTTCAAGGTATTATCAAAGATTTCAAAGAATTTTCAGTTAACTCAAAGAATTTGAAATATTTGAGGTATTTTTAAAAACCAAGGGAGATTCTTTGGAATTTCCCAGAATTTCTCTGTTTTTGGAGGATCTTAAAAGCTCTCAAGGTTTTTGAATAAATGCTAAGGATTTTAAGAAGTATCGGTAGATTTAATAGAATTTCACGTGATTTCATTTCGAATTCACCCTGAATTCGTATAAATTCTTTTGAATTCTGAAGAATTTTCGGGATTTTTTCTTAATTCACGTGAATTCTTCAAAATTCAGTCAATTCTACGTAATTCAATATATTTGTTTTTTATTTCTCTTTAGTTTTTGTTTAATTCATCTTGAAGTCGCCATTTCATCAAATTCTTTTTAATTTCCTAGAAATTTTCTAAACTCATTTCAAACTTACTAAATTCAATGAGTTTTTTCATATTTTCTATTTTTCTTAAATTTGATTTATTAAATAGAAATTTATATACTCATATACATTTTATAACTAACAAATTACAATTTACTTCAGAAATAACATTTCTTTTAATTTATAAAATAAAAAAATGTATTACGGCAATATAATTTAAAAATAAGTTAAGTGCTAGACAAATTTAAGAGCCAATTATAATGAATTGAATTATAATTTTATTCAGAATCTTTCGAGGTGATAAAGATGACAAAATTTACCAACGCAAATAAGATATGAGGAATCCATTATGTATATCCTCTCCGCTCAACAGTAGTATGGGGCTGTGTGTGGTGTCGTTTTCGATTACGACGATTTTCGAGAGTAACGCTTTAGGATTTCAGAGGATTTAAAAAATTTCAATTGATTTTGAAAGATTTAAAATTTGTATATATATATATGGAAAATATTTGGAAGAATTTCAAAATATTCCAAGGATATTGTTATCTATTTTAATAATTTGAAGGCATTTTGAAGGACTGGGGTTTTATAATTATTTTATACAGATATTTTGCATAAATAATTAAATATAAATAACATAGAAAAAAGAAGTATATCTTTAACCAATAAGAGAATTTTTTAACTGGCTAGATGAAATTTTAACCAAAAAGATGAATTTTCTACCATGATTATTAATTTTCCTCGAAAAAAGACGAATTTTCAACGAAATAGTTACAGTTTCAACCAAAGACGTGAATTTTCAACGAAAATGATAAATCTTAAATAAAATAAAATGATTAAAAAACAATAGTTTAACTTCTGAACAATTAAATAAATTTGCAGTTGAAACAATGAATTTTCTAACTTGAAAATTACTTTTCTACCAATACAGACCAATTTTCAACAATATTCATGAATTTTAAACAAAATACTTACATTTTCAATTCAAGAGATGAATTTTTAACAAAATAATTAAACTTTTACACAAGGAGTAGATTTTTCAACGTAAATATATGAACTCTCTACAAAAAATATAATAACTGATATTTCAACTAAAAAAATTCAATTTTAAATTTAAAAAAAAATGAAATTCATTAAAAAAAGACGAATTTTCACCAAAATGCTTGAATCCTCATCCGAAAGAGAATGATTTTCAATCAAATAGTTGCAATTTTAATTTAAAAAAATTAAATTCCCATCAAAGGAGATGAATTTTCAAACATCTTTTTGACGGCCTTAAATTATTCCCAAAACTTTGAAAAATCTTGAAAAATTAAACAAAAATTTCGTAAAATTTTCAAGATTTCTTTCGAGATTTTACAAAATCTATTGAAGTTTTTTTGAAATATTCCGAAATTAATTTTTCAAAATAAAACGTATTATATATTTTGTTTTCAATTTTTTGAAATCTTTTCCAATTCTAAATATCTTTTGAAATGATTCGAATTTATACTAATCTTAAGAAAAGTTTTTTTTCTTCAAACCTTTTAAAATTCTTAAAAAGATTTGAAATCTTCAAAAGTTAGATTCAATTTCTAATTTTTAAAAATCTTTTCAAATTTTAGATTATCTTCGGATCTTTTTAAAACTTCTAAATATCTTTTAAAATGATTCGAAATTTTCTCATTTTTTATAAATTCTGCTAAATTCTACAAAATCGCCTTAAAACCTTCCATATTTTTTTATTGCTATTTTTAAAAAACAGTCCCCACCATGGGCCGCTCTGGCCAATCATAGGCATCGTAGAGAATCTATATAAGAAGAACATATCCTGAAACTTCAGTTTCAGGTCGGCCCTGAAAAAGTGAACTGCAATGTTCAGGAAACGTCGGCAAGATTCGTAGTTTTGCACACGATTGAAACCCGAAAAAGCTTTAAATTTTAAATTTAAATTTATCATAACGAAATACTCTATTTTTAATTTCTACAAAAAAGAAACCTCAGACAATCTCAATCCTCCTTCAATAATTTAAATTGATTTTTGTTTGATTCCAATTGACTTTTTTTCGTTTCTCGAATCCCAACATGTGAAATAATTCTTGATTATAACTTCTTCTAAAATAAAATTTTCCACTGATCTCAAATCGAAGAGAGCATCTATGACGAGATTCATTTTGATTTTATCAAGCTAAGACTCTATCCTTTTCGATTTTTCCTCGGAATTTTAATAGAATTCTCAAAAGTGAGAGTTAATTGTTCAATATTTAATTCTTGAAATTTATTAGAAATCTATATCCTGAATCGTCATTTTCTGTGGACTTTCAATTTCTGGCGCCTTTACTCTGTTTTATAACCTCACAACATTTTCCCAAATTTCATTAGAATTCTTACACGAGTTCAATTTTGCCTTTTAAATAATATCCTGATTCTGGTAGACTAGATGCAATGTCTTCAAGTTCCATTTGACCTTGGCAGTAAATAAATGGTCATTTCATCGATACGCTGTCAATGTCTCTGAATTTTCCAATTAAATAAATTTGAGAGAGGCCGAATAAACGAGTTCCGGTTCAAACTCTGACTTTTCAAAATTCAGATCATGCTTTCTTGAATCAAAGAAATTTTCACCCACAATCTCTCTAGAAGGAGTTTCTTTTTTTATTGTTGGAAATCGGATTAGATTGTGGAGATTCATATAAAAACTGGTTGGATAGCATTCCAAAGCACTTTATACGAGAACACTTTCTCATTATTTAAGTTATAAAATTTTGCTTACGACTGACTACTAACTAGTTCGCTGAAAACGCGGAAGTGGACCTTCATCTTGTGATTTTGCCTTGTTGCTTCTTCTAAGGCAAACTCACCATCATCGGGCCTATGAGCCCAAGGCGAGCTTCCGAACTTTTTTCCAGGATCTTTTGTAGCCTCGCTGTATCGGAAATGTTTTTCAATTTCTCGCAGAAGCGAGGTTCCGATATGGTTCCTCCTCCTTACGAAGAGCCCTGATGAATGTCCTTCCACCGTCGCAACAGGATTGTTGTTCTCAGTGTCAGAAGACTGCACCGTTTGAGAAGCTTGCGAAATAAAGAACACATTCTGCAGAGCCCTGCTTGCAGGGGGCGGTTCTACATACTACTTGATTCGACCTGATGTACCAAAGTCTTCGCCAAGAAACCTCCTTCGTGACTCGGGCAGGTTTTGCCACCACTAAGGGAAGTGCGCTGGGGTGTTCAAAGATTTTTTGACCTTCGTGCCATTCAGCTTTTGACACGGCGATTACATCATGGCTCGGAAGCATGAGAATTCGCGCCCTCGTTATTCCAAGAGGCTTCGGTATTACCCTATGCAAGGACGGTTTAGGTTCACAGATTAGAGTCCGTCAGTTCCACAGAGCAGCAAAATCTCACGATGCAGTCTCTCTGGTTCACCTATTTCAGATCTATAGTTACAAGTTCCTGTGATATCTAGAGAGAGTAGATCGTGAAATAGCTATAATATGAGTTTTTTAAACATGAACAATTAGTTTGAATTTGAAAAAATTGTAACTCTGCATTGTTTTTATGTACATCCTGAACAAGAAATTGACGAATTAAGTCTTTCAGCATTTCTAATTTTCAAGCAGCACTTAACTCATTCTTTTATCAATATAGGAGTGAACAAAATTTTTCAAATGTAGTAAACTACTGGTTATTGTTTTTAAGGAGTGTCTTTACTCTATAATAATTCGCGCAGAGAAATTAATAGTGCCCCACTTTGCGCTGTAGCGAGCGTATAATATTGACAGTAGTTTATGAAAACCACTCTTCATTTTTGAAAACTGATGCAGTCAAACGATGTGAAAGTAAATGATTCTGAATAAGCATGGCTATGTAATTCACGAAGGAATAAATCCATGAGAACCATTCTAGATTGACTTTTTATTATTATTTCTGATTACAAGTTATGTGAAACATTTTGATCCGAGTTAGAATCATTAGGAATATCATATTGTGGTTTTACATTTACCAAAATATCGAATTATTAGTGTGGGGCTTTGCTTTCTACGTGGCTTACTCTAAAATTTATCATGACTAGACAGCAACCTACTGAAGTTTCATTCATTTCTTCTTTGGTCAATTCGGTAACCGTGCCGCTTTCCATAATTATTTTTGCCTATTTTCTTGTGCCAGTATCCCAGTCACGTAAATAATTTTTGGCAAGAATATTAATACTCTTCAATATTGCAAAGACGTCCCCATAGGATGTTGATAGAACAATTTGTTCTTGGGTCAGCATAGGCTCATATGTTCAACTTTTACTTCTTCACTTTGATTCTTGCATTTACAGGGAAAGTGTATCATCGAAATACAAATAGCCGGTAACTTTACTTTGAAGAAATGATAATTCAATTCATCCAAAGAAGAAAAATGCAATTAGTAGTGTGAAGGATTTCAGATTAGCCGTGGTTAAGCTTCTTTATTATGAAATTTCTTGTGATTGGGCGGGTGTATCCTACTGGAGTTTCATTCCTTTCTTCTGGGGTCATTAGGGAAACCGTGCCGTCTTCCATGTTTATTTTTGCCCGTTTCCTTTGTTTGCTATTATATATATACATTCCAGCGAGAACATTAGTAGTCTCCAAAATTGCGAAGGCATAACCATCAATTGTTGATAAAACAATTTGTTCTTGGGTTGGTATAGGCTTCAACGTATTATGTTTTATTCTCCATTTAATTCGAGTATCAGCAGGAAAAGTGTATCTTCGCAGTTCGAACATTCGGTGATGATTCTTGCGGGGAATAAACCGAAGAAATTCAAGACTTTCAAGTCCGCATTCATCGCTGTCAGTAGAAGGAAGCTTGGTGGGTGGAACCAAGCACCTGGCAGAAGAACGGATACTTGAAGAAGAAGAACAGTTTGAAGAATAAGATCTGGAAGGAGGCAGCCAGGTAGGGGAATGACTGGCAGAAGGAGACCTAGATCTGGACCCCACAGTAGAAGCAGACCTAACAGGAAAATTAGAATTTCGGGTACCAGGTACAACAGGAATAGGTTCGTAATTAGGTGAAGAGCAGGCATGTGAACTTAAGTCTGCAAAAATAAAAAAAAGGATTACATTCTTCTAAAGTCCGTAAGGTGAACAGTGATGGGAATTATCTAGTTTTTTTATTTAGTTACTACAGCTAGTTGATTTCTTGGTACGATAGTAATAGCGGAGCCACAATTGTAAATGAGGAAGAAGAAAATGTAACTAATTAAATTTTTCTCAATACTAGTAACTGTGAAGAACGTTAATTCTAGTTACTTTTGAAATATAGTCAAGAAGTATTTTTTATGACAATCAATAGGTTTGATTGATTTTGTGACTATTTTCAAAAAATTATTTAGCATTGTAGGAATCTTATTAAACTCAGAATGGGTGAGATCGAGCTTCAAAGCTTTTGAACATCCATTGATGTTGACAATAGAGTTTCTAAAATACAAAAGTGAGAAATTGTATAACTCTGATGAGTTGGAGTCGGCACTACGTGCGTCTCATTTTTTAAATTTTTTCTTTTGATTTTTTCTACTGTTATTCTCCATTTATTTTGTATTTTCCTAATCTAATGCGCAAAATTAATCTCTTGAAAATCAATGATACAACATTTCCATGCAAGGAAAGAACTTCATGTTGAAGAGAATTTTATGAGGTTATTATAGTTAACGATCTAATATAGAGAGCATAATAAGACATTCCTGTTCATTATATTCAAACGCATTGCTGTTCATCATCCCAAAATATAGCTTAGGTACATATTATTTCAGTTATGCCGATTTTGTGGAAAATTTTAAAAATTGAGAAGGGGGGCGGGAATTCATAGTATTTTTAAGAGAACTTGAAGTAACATTTTTGATCAAGATAACTCCAACGAGTTAAATTTTCTGCTGTATGATGTAACTGTAACAAGTGATTTAAAGAAAAGTTACTTACCCAACAGGCATTGGTCGGATGGTGGGCTTAGTTGATTGGAAGAAGGTTGATTTCTTCGGCGAACAGGCAATTTCTCGCGCCGTGAAAATGAGTCGCCCTGAGAACTTGATTCTGTAACAATAGATAGAAATAAATAAATTTTTAATTTTGTATATTTACACTTTGGAACAATATGCTACGAAAGATGCAGTTTTATTCATTCGACAAATTTCCCAAATTTCCAATAATTTTCAAAATTAAATTAAAAAGGATTTTTGAAGATTTTCAGAGATTTCGGAGTATTTAAAGTATTTTATAAGATTTTGAAGGGGATCTAGAAATTCGATGAAATTTCAGAAGAATTCAAAGATTTTAAATGATTTTTAGGGATTTCAAAGTGTTTTCACGGTTTTAAATCAGGATAGAATTCAGATGACAGCGGACAAGTTGTTTTCTGCAAAAACCTTCAAAACGTTTTTTAACATTTTGATATATTATTATATTTACCAATAGAATTGACGATAATCGCCAATGATAGGACTAGAGCGGAAAGGATCGTCATTTTTTCTAGCAAAGGAAAAACTGATTACTCTATTAATTAAGTACAGAAACAGTACAACTAACCATTATTTTTTATCTTTATTACAGTTTATAATATGTACTATTGTTCTTATCTCTTCAATTATCTACGCTTTGAGCTTATTCTTGTGAGGTATTTGTATTTCAAAAATCAGTCTTAGGAACAAATAAATGTTATCGAAATTATTATCTATGAGTTTACTAAGCTAAAAAAAGGTAGTTTGATTCATACCTAGACTTGAAAACAATTCTATAATATGACCACCAAAGGGGATATTACGATAAAAATAATTTTCTTCTCCATACATTTGTTAAATGATGATAATTTGATATAATATTGATAAGTTTTATGAAAAAATGCATTATTTGGTTATTTTTTGACAAAGAGAATTGTTTTTTTCCGTAGCAGTCCTTTCAGTTTAAGTCTCTAAATAATATTTTTCTTTTTATCAAGCTGCAGCTTTAGGATCGTGTTGAATCATCATTGTCTTTGAATTTGGTCTATGATACACTATTTTGGGATCAGACGAAGCTCAAGAAGCGGCTGATGAAATCTTTGAATATATCCGAGAATTCAACACTTAAAGAATCGATCATGCAGGAAAAAGGCACTGGATCTTGAGCGCAAAATGTTAATTTCCAGTGATCCGAAAATAGTTTATCATAAGATCGACTTGACCCTGAATCTGGAATCCTAATAAAACAATGAAATTAATAAGAGAAAAAAACTAACAGGATCAATATTGAAAGAAACGCTTATTTTGTCGACGAATAGATCATTTATGCATTTCTTAAAAATTTGTTTAAAGAAGTGATACGATTTATTATCTAGTTATGAATGTTGATGAGATTATTATAAAATTCACAATTAAAAGGACTCTTCTATCTGCAACGTTTTTATGGGGGGTAAATGATTGAGAAAGTAGTGAACTTCTTCTTGAATATTCATTTTACAAATTAAAATTTAATTTAATTACAATTTCGTAAATAATATTATAACACACAATCGCCTTATTTCATTAAACTTATCTATTTATCACTATTCACATTTTTGTACAAACTTCAAGCAAAAATATATTAAATAGCTATGAAAAAATAATATACTTCTAATGAGTAAACGATTTTATTATTTTCTTTCCAACATATTCGAAAAAATCATTCTTTTTCCGTGTTGGATGGCATGTCAAATGTGATTCTTTTGAAAAATTATATTTTTCAAATCAAATGACAATACACATTTGGCGAGCTTGTCTTCATAATAACAAATATTAATCTATTTATATTAAAAGTTTGAGTACTCTGTTGAAAAGTGATTTATTTTATTTAGAATTGAACTATTTTGCTAGAAATTCCTTTTCTTGTTGGTTGATATTAATTTATTTCAATGCAACTTTAACTATTCCATTCTTGGTTTAAAAATTTACCATTTTTTGGTACAAAATTCAGTTGCTTTCTTAAAAATTCGTATTTTTGTGTTGAAAATTCATTTCTCCGGTTGTATATTTAACTATGATATCGTAAATTTATATATATTTTCTTAAATTCGTCTTCTTTTGTTCACAAAAATGAATCAATTTGGATTGCAAATTAACTCTTTGGTTGAAAATTCAACTGCTTTATCGAACATTCGTATTTTTATGTAGCAAATTCAATTTAATAATTAACATGGTACAGTATTATAGAATGAAACTTGAGATTACATGTTTTGATTATATTTGTGTATACAATTAATTATCATCCAATATAGGTCATATTTCAATTGAAATACGTTTTATTTTTCTGTCAACTAAAATTATATTTAAATAGATTGTTTGTTAATATTTTTTGTTATTTTTTCACATTTAGAATAAAAATTACTTATTATATTTCTAGTAGATGAGACCTTTGAAGTAAATCCGTTGTCCGTTTGGTTCCATCAGGTCGGGGTCAAGGTCAATTCAAGGTCAAACCTACAAAATTTATCGCTAACTAAATAAGTCAGGGTACCTATAGTTTTTCGGGATCGCTGAATTCGAATCCGTTTTCAAAGTCAGTTCAAGGTAAAACTTACAAGATTCATCGCTCGCCAATCGAGTTAGGATACTTATAAGTTTTTGGGGACGCTGAATTCGAATAAGTTGTCTGCTTGGTCCCTCACGGTCAGGGTCAAGGTAATTTCAAGGCCAAACCTACAAAATTCGCGGCTAACCAAATAAGTCGGAGTACCTATAAGTTTTTGTGGTCTCCGAATTCGAATGCGTTGTCCATTTGGTCCCATTAGGTCAAAGTCAAGGTCAATTAAAGGTCAAACCTACAAAATTAATCTCTTACCAAGTAAGTCGAATACCTATAGGTTCTTGGTGTCACTGAATTCAAATCCGTTGTCTTTTTAGTCCGATCAGGTCAGGGTCAAGGTTCACTCAAGGGCAAACCCAAAAACAAGGGATTTGAATTCAGCGACCCCGAAGACCTATAGGTACCCTGGCTTAATTGATCAGCGATGAATTTGGTGAGTTTGACCTTGAATTGACTTCGAATCTTACCTCGTGGGCCCAAAACGACAACGGCTTTGAATTCAGTGACCCCGAAAACCTATATGTATTCGGACCCATTTGCTTCGCGATAAATTTTGTAGGTTTGACCTCTTATTGACCTTGACTTTGATCTGATAAGGCCAAACGGACAACAGATTCGAATTCAGAGACCCCGAAAACTTATAGGTACTCTGAATTATTTGGTTAGCAATGAATTTTGTAGGGTTGACCTTGAACTTACCTTAACGCTGACCTCACGGGACCAAACGGACAACGGATTCGAATTCAGCGACCTCGAAAACCTACAGGTACCCTAACTCAATTGGTAATCGATGAATTTTTTAAGTTTGACTTTACTGATCTTGACAACGGATTCAAATTCAGCGACCCCGAAAACCTATAGGTAACCTGGCTTATTTGGTTAGTGATGAATTCTGTAGGATTGACCTTGAATTGACCTTCACCATGAACTGATTGGACCAAACAGGCCACGGATTTGAATTCAGTGACCTCGAAAACCTATAGGTACCTTGACTTGGTTGGTTGGCGATTAATTTTGTAAGTTTGACCTTGAACAGACCTTGACTTTGACCTGATAAGACCAAACAGACAACGGATTCGAATCTAGTGACCCCGAAAACCTATAGGTACTCTGACTTATTTGGTTAGCGATGAATTTTGTAAGTTTGACCTTGAACTAACCTTGAGCCTGACCTGGTGGGACCAAACGGACAAC
>JAABKJ010010756.1:0-10897 GCA_011634705.1 Andricus grossulariae
CCAACTGAACCATGGCCTCCATCCGAGAGAGGCCTATTGTGGATGGCACTGCGTGATACTGGTGACGTAACCGCATAGTTCGTTGCGTTGGGGAGTTAGTCCAAAGCAACGTGGCTGACTGCAAGAGCCGTAGCTCTTGGGCGATGGGGTCGCCACATCCCTACTAATTATTATTATTATCATTATTATTATTATCATTATTTATATTATATATTATATTATAATATTAATATATATTAAAGAACATGTTCTTGTCCAAATTATCCGAAGTGCTGAAAGGTAATTTAGTACTATTAGGAGTTTTTCTGAGAATGTAGGGGGCTTAAGGACGCAATCCTATAAATTTCTTTATCCTCGAGAGGCCTAATGGTATCCACGTCATTCACATTCTCTAATCTACTATTATGTAATGGAAGAGAGCTTTCTTCGTGAACTACTCTAGAGTTAGCCTGTTGTTGAAGGCTTCTCTGGAAAAGAGACAGAGGGATATTTTGATTGGTCGAGTTCAAGAAATCTGGCCAAGTCCCGGCAATGTTTTCAAATGCGAAGGTCATTGCTGATTCCGACGTTATTTTGCAGCTACTAGGTACTACTCGTGGGTAGTAATCACCTGACACAGATTATAATAGGGTACCGTAACTACATTTAAATTCTGTTCATCCACTGATTCGCTAATATCCTCATCTAAGTCAATTACATTCGCGATATCGTTTCGCGTAGCCCGAGAAAATGCAACAGAACTCGAGGATCGATATGAAATTCCAAGAAGCAAAATAATTTGTCTTCTTAAGCGTTGACTTTTAATGGCGCGTGAACCAGTATGTACTTATTTTTAATTACAGAGAGCCGAGTCAATTTTCCCGACCGATAAGCCAAAGATCCATTCCAGTACCTCTTCTGCGTCAAGAGGCCTGGAAACCCCCACAGGGAGAGACATGGTTGCGGGCGGGAAAAAGTCCAAATTCAAACTCTGAATTCACCGTGAGACGAAAGTCGAAAGTATATGAACCCGTTATTTATAAGAAGAAAATGGATGTCGATGTCAGCTTGGTAGCCTTGAAGCTTTTGGAGAAGTAGAATTAAAGTAAACATTTAGACTTTATTTCCGTAATTAGGATCTTATAATTTGTTTTTGCAATTCCAATTCTCGTGTTTCATATCCACTTCAGGTTTTTAATTTTGCTTTGAATCGACCATTAATCCATTTCAACTATCACTACTGTGCGTTAAAAAAAATAAAAAGCAAGGAAAACATAGGGGAAAAATAATGACATGACCAATGAATCAATATAAAATGATAGATTTAATTCAACAAATCATACAAAATTATGGGTTTGCAATCTTCGGTAACTTATATCGTCATTAAAATAGAATTCTGATAACAATTTCTATTACCGAAATTTGCATTCCCATTAAAATCACAATAAATGAAAAAAGGGGTTAAGAATAAAATTTAGGTTAATAATATTCAGGTTTTACAGCGCTTGGAGCAACCTACCACAGGTTTCAGGAATTAATGAAATTTAATTGTTAAAAAAATTCTCCCTGATGTTCAATTTAGAATTTCTTAATCTCAAAATTCCTATAAATTTCAACTTTTTCCTTTTATATCCCTTTGTTATTCCCTCAAATCGACCTTTTACTCATTTTTAACGTCACAAAAATGTTCAAAATCGATTAGCCTTCGAGAAATGGATTTTGACATTATTACTAAAAAAATATGTCTTTTTCTATATTAATTAGTTTGAATCTTAATATTTACATTATATAATTCAATTTACTAGAACTTTTTAACATCCTCAAAATTTTTTTAAATTGGTTAATTTAAAAAAAGAAAGGCATTTCAGTGTTGTTAAAAAAAGTCATTTTTCAAAATCATATTATTTACAAATTTCAACCACTCCTGCTTTAGATTGTCGGATTCTGTGATGAATTCCGTTAATTCTCGTCAATATTTTTGTGAAACCAATTTTTCATATATTATAATATGAATGGTTCAATTAACCTTTGGAATTAAAATTCAACCATCGGATTCTCACTAAGCTCTCTCTGGCAATTATGGGGTTTATAACAATGTTGTTTGCCACTATTTTCCTGGTAATCTATGAATACCGAGCTTCGTAGACGTTTGGGTGTCATTTTGTGAACAGGGAGAGAAAAAGGGAAAAGAAAGAAAAAAGGGAAAAAGGTAGAAAAAGGGAAAGAAATAAAAGGGAAAAAGAGGAAAAGAAAAAAGGGAAAGGAAAAAGGGGAAAGGAAAGAAAAGAGAAATAAAAAGAAATAAAAGTAAAGGACGCTTGGTCAGCGAGTTTTTGATCGGGTTGTTCAATATAAAATCACGGATTATTTTAATATTTTGTTTATGTAACGGGTGAAAAACACCACGTTAAAACTCCCCTTACAATGACCTTCGCATTTGCAAAGATTGTCGGCACTTGGCCAAATTTTCTTAACTCGACCAATCAAAATATACCTGTATCTCATTTACAGCGAAGCCTTCAACAACAGGCTAACTCTCGAGTAACCCGCGAAGAAAGTTCTCTTTCGTTAAATAATAGTAGATTAGAGAATGCGGAAGACGTGGATGCAATTGGGCCCCTCGAGGACGTGGAAATGTATAGGATTGCGTTCTTAAGCTCCCTAAATTTCCAAAAACTTTTAATAGTACTAAATTACCTTTCAGCACTTCGGATAATTTGGAGAATAACACCATGTTCTTTAATCCTAATTTAATTTTGAACCGCAGTACCGTGAAGCCTAAAAATCGAAAAGAAGAACCGTTTGGACATAACCTCTTCTCCTATCATATGCAACTAAAAGATTACCCACCACAGTGGAAACCGCCCAGGGACCTCGGTTACATAACTCGACGTAAAATTCCGATAAATCGAAAAATTTTAATCTCGTAATAAGTAAAGAATGTATGAATCGGAAAATTCAAAATCAGGATTTTGATAGGTTCACTCGGTATGAAGAGGATTTCAGATACTTTCTCCCTCTTTCAGACGTGGGAGTCTCCCCAATCCAAAAAGAAAAAGATAGGATTGATCGGGAAGATAACGGGATTATAGATAGAAATGCCCGAACGACTGATAATGCAGGCCCAAGTAGAAATATTAATACGGAGCATAATTGACCTAGAGATTTAAGAAAAAATGTTAATCAATGGACAATCTCCTATGATGATAGCTTAACCTCTAGTGCCGGGGGATTTTTAAAGGACTTAACCGATTGCCGAGATATTACATACGTAACCGATGAGAAGCTTTTACGTTTAATGTCAAAAATATTAAAGGGAGTAGCATCAGAATGGTTTCGAAATATTAAGTGGGAAAAGGGTTGCAAATCGTGGAACTGTTAAGAACCATTATTTAGAGCGCGATTTAGTAATGACGACGTCGAGAATTGCATTAAGGGTCAAATTAAGGATAGAACGCAGGGTTCTAAAGAGACAATGGAGGATTATTTAACGTTCTTATGGGGTTTAATATGCAAATCGAAAAACGACATGCCCATGACAGAGCAGCTAGATTCGATCAACCAGCGAGAATAGGAAACTATGTCCGCGTTAAAAGCCGAGGAAACCAACGCGCAAAAAATTCAACCGAAATGGTAAAGGGCAGCAAAAGTCGAACCCTAATGGTGTTCCTGATCCTGGGGGAGGGGGGAGGGGGTCAGTCAGGTAAAAGGGCCCTCGATGAGTGTAACCCACTAAAATCGATTGAAAATGCCGATATTAGGTCGGAACAAGTTTGCTTTAGGTGTAACCAACCAGGACATTTACAGATAGGCTGCTTAAACCCTAGGAAATTGGTATGCTATGCCTGTAAAACAGAAGGCTGAAAAATTAAAACTGGTCCTAACTGTTCGGAAAACGGGAAGGAGAAGCAATAAGAACGGCCTGTACGGCCTCTCCTAAAGTAAGGACCGTGGTGAAAAATCTTACTATTGTCTCTAGACCCAACCTTAAAACAAGCTACTATTCCGTGGATTTTACCGACTTTAAAGGCCTATACTTACCGAAAGATGGCCTTGATGTCGCTTTCGGGAGTCCGACCCTGGTATAATCAGCCCAAACCCAAGCCGATGAACTAACTGTAACGGCAAACCCTAGTTGTAAAAGTATTACTACAGCCCAGGCCACAATTGATATGGATAGTTTCAGAGGTGTAGAGATGCCAACGGAAAATAATTTAGATTTTCAGGATTTTCCAGACCTGAATGACCAGTTGAGAAATTCAAGTGACGAAGGACCGTTAATAATAGAAGTAGAGGTTCATAGTGCGAGCGAAACCAACTACATTCCTTGCAGTTCCGCAAGAAAGACTTATAGGGACAATCGGAACGACTCTAAACTAATTAAGTACTCGAGACTTGGAAAAAATGTAAGTAATAAGGGAAGAACTAACGGAGGAAGAATTAATTAGTGGTATTGTAGAAACAATGGAAGTAGCTCGAAGGGTGCATGTTACCGCGATAGTATGCTCTAGGCCAGTACACACTTTAATTGACAACGCTTCCATCAGGGTATTGATGCTTAAATACATTTGGGAACAGTTATCAAAAAGCTTAGGTTTAGAAGGCAAGTTCGATATGATTTTCTGTTCCATGATAAAGTTAGTTTTTATGCCTGACGATACCCGGAAACACTACCCCCTCCTGTCGTGGCTAGGGGAACTGAAAGAGTGCACAGGTCTAGTCGAACTATGTTGTAACGCTACCTTTTTTACAATCGAATATTGATTCAGGTGGTCTCTTTAAAGGCCGCACACGGACCCTAATTGAAGTAAACCACTTTTTAAACATACAGTTAGAACGATAAAAAGAACCTAGATTTTTGGGCGCCAGTCCTTGCTTGGGACAAAGGCGAACCAAATCAAATAAAGTGACTGAGAAACGGTAAAGATACACGGAATCTATATTCCAAACGGTAAATGGAAATCTAGTGAACGATAATCGTTTCAGGCTAAACTATAAACGAAAACCTCACAAACCTCAGTCAAAAGGGTACACCTTAATTTAAAACAAGCGATAATCCAAAACAACAATAAAAAAGGTAAAAGATAAAAGATATACAAAAATAAGATAATGAAAATTAAATAAAGTCTCGAGAGTGATAGTAACAATAACAATATAATAAGAGGTAGCGAAAGACAAAAGATATCAAAACAGGTAAAAGATAAACCAGAATTTAAGAGGCAACATTAGGGTCGACAAAAACTACTAGCTCAGTCTAAACTTAATTAAGTAATCATATTAAGAAAATTACAATCGACAAGCGAATAGGGATTCTAACTCAACAGTCGGGGGATTCAGCTGATGGGGGTTCGCAATCAGGGTTACTAGCTATACATAATAATACAAAACATAATGAAACATATGATATATAAATGCATTAAAATAATGCAACGTATAAAACATTATAAATCGGTACATATTAACGCAACGGAATAGAGGGCCCTCATTTGACAGAACAATTAAAGGGATTCTTCTTCTGGTAGAGAGTTGCAGGGGTTCGCAAAAATAAATATTAAAAGTTCTCGAAAATATAAAGGGGATGCTCATAAATAAATACCAAAGGGGTTTCAGAAAATAATGCAAAAAGAGTTCTCAAAATGGGTAGTAAGGGGGGTTCAAAGGTGAATATAACGGGGTTCTTGATAATAGACATATGAGGAGTTTCTTAAATAAACACAAAAGGGGTTCTTGAAAATAGACATGTGAGGGGTCTCTTAAACAAACGCGAAAGGTGTTCTTGAAAGTAAGTACACCGGGGGTTCTTAGAGATAAATATAAAAGGGTTTCCTCCAAATAGGTGCCAACTAGGTCTCGAGAGTAGATATAAAAGGGTTCTCGGAAACAGACACGAAGAGGGTTCTTGAAAATAAATGCCACAAGGATTTCTAAAATAGATGAAAAAGGGTTTCCGAAATAAAGAAAGGTTTCTCGAAAATGGACGCAAAGGGGTTTAAAAATAGATACCAAAGGGTTTGCAAAATAAAGAAAGGGTTCTCGAAAATGGGAGAGCAATTGACAAGAATCGCAAACATTACAAACAAAGGGTCATGGCGAGGGTTTCAAAATTATGGGGTGATTCGAAGAATCGCAAACATTACAAACAAAGGGTCATGGCGAGGGTTTCAAAATTATGGGGTGATTCGAAGAATCGCAAAATATGACAGAAGGGTCTTCAGCTGGTCGAAAATAGAATTATACAACATATCAAAGAAATATCAGTGTCGAAATCCGTTAGTAATATAATTGGTCGATAAGGGAGAGGGTTGCTACATTATCAAACATTTTACCCAGGGACATCAGTGTCGCAAATATTTTAAGGGGGGGGGCATGCAATTATCCCGAAATTAAGGAGATAAAACAAAAGAGTCACAAATTTCTAACAAGGATATCACAAACGATCAATCGAAAAAGTGGGGTTAACTCATGGAACCGCAGAAGTGTTCAAAAAAGGTCATTCTAAAAGGATCGCAAAAGCTATAGTTGGGATATTGCAATAGAAGGTAATAAAATGGGTCTCACGAATTGGGATTAGCTTGTGCAGTTGCAGAAGTGGCCAAAAGGGGTAATTCCAAAAGAATCGCAAAAGCTATATTGGGGATATTGCAGTAAAAGGTTATAAAATAGGTGTCACAAATTTGGGTTAGCTTGTGAGGTTGCAGAAGGTGCCAAAAGAGGTAATTCCGAAAGAATCGCAAAATCTATAGTGGGGATATCGCAATAAAAGGTTATAAAACGGATGGTTTCAAAAGGAGTCATCGCAAGATATTGCAAACGGTCCACTAGAAGGATCGCACTGGGTCGAGAATTTTTCGGTGTGGGTGTTTCAAGATTCATGATATAATTAGAGGCACTCTTAAAAAAAAGGTTATCGCTTAGGATCGAGAGCGGTACAGGGTATTTTACAAGGTCATCTCCAGGGGTCACAATTCAATACAACAAAAACCTGGCACAAGGGTCAAAAAAATATACAAAATCATGGAAGTAAGATATCATGATACCTAATTAATTTTCGGGGAATTCGGCACTAAGAAACAGGGCAAAAGGGATCAAAAATCAAAAAATCAAAAATCAAATAGATGAAATATCACTGCACATATTAAAGATTGGCACTAAAAATGGGGCAAGAAGGGATCTCAAAAAATGTAAAATAAAAAAAATGAAATATCACGGCACATACTAATGATTGACGCTAAAAGAGGGGCACGAGGATCGAAAACATAGGCAAAAAAAAATCAAGAAACATGATTAACTATTGGCAATTCGGCGCTCCGGAATATAGGGAGCGAAGTCACGTTCGCGTGTTGAAGCTGAGAGTTTGCAGACGCTACCAGAGCGACTCTCGTGCTCACCGTCGTATTAAAGGAACGCAAGGGATCACGTGATTCGCGGAATGGGTTGGCGCGAGCGAACTTAATTTTTATAATTCGCAACGATCGGGAGAAAGACTGCCTATGAGGTCCGTTTTCGATTCGTCCATCTTATCGTCCTTCCTTCTCTTCTCCAATCCTTATCAGTCACCAAAAAAGGGCATAAAAGCCAGTCTTCACCAGGAACGTTCCTTGGATCTCAGATGAACAACGATAATTTTTGCTGTCCCTTCTATCCTTCATTTGCAGAACTGTCTATCCTGTCATGGATGTCAAAAGGGGTTGTCGATAATAAGATTAATCCGATCTGACGAAGGTAAGACTGTGGTGGATTTTGATCGATCGTTTGCGTAGGTGGCAGAAATCTTCACGACTTTCGCTCGTGACCGCGGAATTAAGAAGTCACATAACAAAATAAGGAAAATAAGGAAAAATGTATCCAAAATAGAGAAGTGCTGAATTTTTCTACTCTCGGCGTAAACACGAAAGCTTTTTATTTACGATAATCTGCTTGAAACGGAATTTGTGACTTGCAGAAAATCTGCAACGTCACAATGTGTTTAGCAGGACGAACGATTAAGAGACCTTTTAAAGCAGAAAATTCGTCCGAAAGTGGCGGGTCAACTAGGCGCGACTTACCTACTAATCACACACCACATCGACGTGCAGGGTTGTTCTCCTATTAAAGAGCGAAATCAAATTGTGTCTCCCAAAGTACAGGAAGCCATGTACTAAGGGGTGGACCGGATATATTACTGGAGGTATAATAACTGAATCATTTAGCGTGTGGTCAGCAACTATAATCATGGCTCGTAAACCGAGAGCTTACCGACTTTGTCTGAACTGACGAAAATTAATCGCCGTGTCAAAGAAAGATGCTTAACCATTATCCTACATGTCAGATACTCTGAGGCAGTTGAAGGGGGCCAGGGTCTAAGATAGACCTGAGTTCAGCATTTAATCAGATTCCTTTGAACAAGAATAGTCAGGAGTATTCCGCGTTCACGGTACCGGGCAGGAATCTCTTTCAATTCCAGAGAATGCCTTTTGGTTTGACATGGAGGCGTCACGGTGAGAAACGAATTTGCCAATTTCAAATGGAACCTAAACTCCCGCCCAATTTAGTTGCCTGCGCTACCGTCACTCGCCGAAGATCTACCTCTCTAGGAATTCATACATCGCACGGTGCCCCGTGCTGAAATCAGTTATTGTGTCTTAACGTAAAGTGCTAATATTTCAACGAAATGCACTCTGACTTATGTAAAAGTACACTAGACAATTTAATGTATAATTTGAGATATGCTGTTAAGAGAAAGAATGTTAATTATTTAAAAGTAGCTACTTCTCGTGATGGATTTCTGAACCAGCACAAGTCTTCTGACTCTCGAGATCAACCAATAATTGTCACGTGGTTAACTCAGTGAGACGGGATTGGGTAAAGGTTAGGCAAAATCGATTATCGAAATCTCGATAAATGGCTAGGTTCAGGGCGATGCAAATAACCTCACTCTTGGTCTTCGATTTGGCGGGTAAAGCTGCGTCTGTCCATAAGAAAACACAAATTTATATATTTTTTAATCAAAATAAAACGGAAACTGTATCAGGATGTCCGCTGAAGAGGAAGTTAAGGTTAGTTCTTTTGATTTCTGGCGAGAGTGACGGGGTTACCGAAAAATTGTATTTCGGATGGTGCGAAACGTACCTCGTGGCAAACTCTCTCACCCTTCGTCCTTCTCTAACAAGTTTGGTCCTTAGTTTTCGAGATATCGAGGTTTGAGTATTTGCGCTCGAGCGCTCGACTCGCCACTGCTGAGCGAGGACCCGGGCTTGGCGGCCTTGGGCGCTTACTCACAATCGGACACTAATACTGTGATAAACGAAAAGTCCACAGGGTTTCTATATCATCAGATATCATTCCTATAGATTTTTTTCACGTAGATTGCGAATCTTAAAACGAAAATAATCCATCACGTCAAATTAAAAAAAAAACAGGGTCAGAAAGTAACAACAAAAAATCGTTTTTGTAGCTTTTGGAAAAGTTGTTAAACACTATAGGGAGCTTCCATAAAGGATGTCACAGTTTTAGGGTGGGGAGGGGGGGGCAGCCGAACTGTGGCAGTATGACAGAGGACCTTGAGACTCCATTGACACAATGTGACAATGGGTAGGGGTGGAGGGCGTCGAAAATTCGCCAAAAAACTGTCACATCCTTTATGGAAGCTCCAATGGTCCAGCGGATAGTGACCATTTTTCAAGTGAATCATGCAAGAAATTTTGAAGGCGGGATTCATCTGCATTAAAAATTATATTTTCGGTAAAACTATTCAAGATACGAAAAAACGTTTGAAAATAAATTATTCGCCTGAAAAAGATCTACGAGTTTTCTTCAGATCATTTTTTAATAGGATGCATATTTTCTTTAATTGTAAACAAAAATGTTTAAATGTAAAAATTAGGCGAAAATGTCCGTACAGTGGGCCGATTTTTTCATAATAATACGATAAAGTCCCAGAAAAAGCTGTAGAAATATTTTCAGTTCCAAAAGCATTTAAAAATGCCTCTATTTGTAACACGAAATACATAATTGTTTACGTTATCTGCCGGACTACTAATGACAATGCAAACTATTTTACAAGACAGCTAAAATAACAGCTTAAAGCTTAATCTATCAACTATTATAATAGAAAATAACGAGCTACGATGCTTTTTTAGACATGATATCTGGATTTGCAGTGTCATCAATAGACTAATATTTTGTACACATGTGAGTTTCGGCCCTGCGTATAGTGCATATAGGACGAAATCAATCAATAGTTCCCCAATTTTGTTGTGCAAAAAAGAATATAGACTTGTATTTTTATTTTTATTGAATAAAATTTGTAAATATGTTATATTATAACAAATAATTCTATTAAAAGGCATAAGATAACAAATTAAAAAAAGTATTTTTAACAAAAATTAGTTTCTGGATAAAAATTTGTCTCAAAAGACATTGGTAATTACATTTATATTATTCATTTTCTTCGTTCCTAGAGCAGTTCGTATCACAAACGGAAAAAATGGAGATAATGGATTTATTGTGCCTAGGCACTTTTTTGAAAACTTACATGAACTTATGTTACAGTTGCTAAACGAAAGTGAAAAATATGAAGTCCTATTCAATTTAAGTGTATATTGATCATCTTAATCAATATCAGTGCACTGAAAAAGGTGAAAATTATAAAGAAGTTACATGATTTCCTTAAAAAAAAACATTTATCAAATTTTCGTAAAAATGTATGTAAAAAGAAATTGGAATAATAATGTTAAATATTTACAAATAATATTCGATAAAAGTAAAAACCCGAGTTTATATATTGTTTTAAAAAAAGTATAATATATAATATAGTAAAAAATCGTAGATATTTTTGAGATGAACAATTTGGGTTCTTAAGGTTTTTCCGTATCTTGCATAGTTTGAACGGAAAATATAATTTTATATTTTTAATAACATGCGGATGTTTCTCGCCTTC
>JAABKJ010010757.1:0-10897 GCA_011634705.1 Andricus grossulariae
TGAAATCCATCCAGTAGAACGTCCCACACATTTTGGGCCACTTTGCGATTTTCGGTCTGCACAGTGAAGGGGTTAATCATTGTTGTAGCCCAAAGAATTTTGTTTCGAAAAATTGAATTTTCACATTTTTCTTCCAAACAATAACAGATTCAACAAATGGAATCAAAGGATATCTTACTTATAAAAGGCCAAGTTCAAAAAGAAATTGGCAAAAAATAGTGTCCATTTTTTTGGGGGAAAATTGAGTTTTAATTTTTCAATCACTCTTTGTTAATTTTGATCTTTTTTCGTATTTTCCGACGGCTTTTAGGTAATGATTTTAAGAATGTGACGCTATCGGGTCAAAAATACCCCCCCCCCCTCCCTCTCCCACATAACTGACCATAACGAAAAGTGAATCCCCTCCGCCCTTTTTAATGTTATGTAATATGTGAGCGCTCCCTATCTATAGTGATGCATATCGAGCGAACAATATGATGAACAGCCGATGTGATTGATCTGCTCGGTACATCTGCGTGAATTTCTTGTCTCAAAAATGGTCGTGTACATGATATTAATTTTTTAATTACAAACTTCCGAATGAATAAAACTTAATCAAAAAGATGTAGAATTACTAGAATTTTGATTACAGTATCTTCACTAAATTGTATTGCAAATTCAGCTATATCTTTGCAGCAATATATTTCTATAGCTACAACGCCTATACCATTTTTTTCAGTTTTGGGAGATTATTGAAGTCTCATTCAATTCCTTTCAAGTTTTTTAAATTCTTTAAATACAGTAGAAACTCACATATTTCTGTATCTCTTATTTCCTGTAACCTTTATTTCCCGTTGGCTGTAGACGGTTATTTCCATTTGCACAGTTCCGGCAACTCCCACCACGGTCCCGGTATATTCTCCTCCGCCTCAGTGGGCGACCAATTAAAACAAAAGGGGCCCGAAGAGCGGCAAGCCTTGAATTGAGTATTTTGACATGGCGTCATGGGAATACATCACGCGACGTTTTCGAGAAAATATTATAAACGTAAAAGTCATAAATGTACAAGTAGTAATATTTTTCAAGTGTAGAATCTATTTTCTCAGTCATGTTCCATTCTTTTGTCTAATCACGACCTTTCAGTTTTACGAAATAAAATAAAATATCCTAAATGTCAAGTTAGTGGTAATCTAACCTCAAATTTCGGACAGGTGCTTGTATTTCGTGAAAGTGAAAAGTCTTCAACCGATAAATGGATGAAGAAAGAGAATTGCGCAAATTCATTTTACATTTGAAAAGTTTACTATACAGATCTTTATAACTTACCTTCACGTTTGGGAGATTTTCTCCAAAAAGTCGTATGCAGTTGCAGTACAATATACTAACCTTCCTGACGGCTGGCATTTCCACTTATCGACGTCATGCCACAAAACTCACTATTCCGCGAAACATTTGCGTCGTGTTTTGATGCTATAATATTGATTTTCACTTGGAAAATTGTCGTATGCCAACAAAAACACTAACGCCAACAAAGACTAGTGGACCGCGACTTTTTCATCTGCGCAATAAGCCGAGAGCGCCTGAACCATTTTCACTTGGAATGCAACATATTGCGTAATATACGCGACTGACTAATCGCGCCCTCGGCCATTCCGAGACGAGAGTCGCAACCGTCTCTCGCCCTACGCACTGAGAAACTGCGTGGGCCAGCAGTTCTAAGAATGTCGGGTGTATTTATTTGTATTATTATTGATAGTATTTATTATTGATTTCAAATCACCCGCGCTTTTCGGCTGAAAAAGTATCGACGGCCGACGCATCGATACAAGAATGGGGCAGCCAATGAACGTCGTTGATAAAAATAAACTCACTCACGGTAAGGATGGGGCCACCTCCAGCTTAGAAATAAAAGAATCGTTTCCAATCGTTTCGTTTCAAGGTCTGGAAAAAAGAGAGTTTTTACTGTACTTTAATGTGACATCATGCATGGAATGTATCAATATAAATAAAAATTCTTCGAAATGCTTGAAAAAATGAAATTTGCTTGATTCTATTTTAAAAGTAAAGGACCTAAATACAGACTTCGCACTCCTTCCCCTATGCCCCTCTTTGCCCCTTTTTTAAAGAATTTCACTTTTTCCCCTGTTTTCAAGAAACTTTCCCTTTTTCTCCTTTTTCGATTGAATGCGAACTGATTTAATAGAACCCAATAAGAAAATCCTACTATTTTCCGTTGAAAATTAATTCTTCTCATTTGAGAGGCATACTTTTATATTTTTGATTCAGAATTCATCTCTTTTGGTTAATTTTACTAATTGGTTAAAGATTTAGGTATTTTGTTGAAAATTCGTTTTTTTTTCAATAATATTTTTTTTAGTGAAAATATAACTACTCCATTATTGGTTGTAAATTAATATATTTTGGTAGATTATCAACCTTCTTGATTAAGAATTGAACTGCTTGGTGAAAAGTTAAACCACTTAGTTAAAAATTCACTTTTTTGGAGATTCTTTATTTTACGTGATAGTTAAACTATTTTGTTGAAAATTTAACCATTTTATTAGAAATTCAACTGCTTTGATCAAAATTCGTCCCTTTTACTTCAAAGTTTAACTATTTGGTTCTAAGTTGTACTCTTTGAACCAAAATTAATTTGTTTGTTGAAAATTCAATTTGATGATGAAACTTGACGAAAAATCATCTTTTCGGGTTTAACAGTCAACTGTTTTCTGAAAAATTAATCTCTTTTGGTCAAAACTTACCTTCTTTTCGTTGAAAATTGAACTATTTTCTTGAAAATGCAATATATTCTTCGACTTGAAATCTTGAGCGTTTTATATTGAATTCAAAATGGTAAATAGAGGAGATGGCTCGAATTTGATATACCAACTCCTTTTCGATGGATTGCCAGGAATCTATGAACCGAAGTTCGACCAACAATAGGTCATTCGAAAGGTTATTTAATAAACTTTTGGGCGGTTTGATTGGTTTTTTTATATCATTAACGAGTCTTTTTTGAATGAAGATTTTCCAAAAAACGAGTTTTTCGAAATTCGGTAAAGGGTGGCTCTAATTTAATATACCTATAAAAACATCGAATTACATGAAAAATAAGTAAGTTTGCGATATGAAAATATTTATTAATATTATTTAGGACGATACAAAGTTCTTAGGAACTTATTGACAATAGTCGCATACCCACGGTGACGATATTGCTCCGGCGCAACCACTGTGAACCCATTCGTTACACGTAGTACACTCTATCCAAGCTTTCTTCTCGGGCAAAGTGTAGGATTCACCGCAAAAAATGCACTGAGTGTTTATTCCTGGTGTTTTAGTAGTCTCCTCATACTATCCTGAATGCGATACTTTCCTTTTTTTGCTGGTCAGTTTGTTTCACTTTTTGATAAAGTTATACGAAATTTTCTCAAAGTTTTATCCAGTCCAAAAGCGACAAACACTTCATAAAAATTTGACAGGGATCTTTTTCCGGGCACACACATACGCTCACACATATACATACATGGGGCCCCATTCAGTATAATTGAATCTGGTATTTGACATTCTGAAATCTGCAAAAAGACAAATTGGACAGTAAGCGTTAGTATACACACTACACTCGTCATTGTTAGCATCACATGAATGGACACTAAAGAAGCACATAACATACACGTGCGTGAATACATAAACCTATTTTTTTAACATTCAGGAAGTTGAATAATGTCTAACTGTGATATTCTGGTCCGAGCTTGGAAAATAATTTTACAACAGACAAGTATATCAAATTCGAGCCACCCATGGTATATCAAATTAGAGCCACCCGGTAAAAAACGTTCTTGTTTCAAAAACATTACCCCCAAACAGAAGCATCTCCATATCTACAGTGCAATACTATTCTACTAACCCTACTTCACTACTGCATGCAACATTTATTGGAAAAACTACATTCCCGAAATAATTAATAGACATTTAAGACTTACCTGGAATGAACTCAGAATATCCGATTTTTTATTTTTCTGTCTCAAAACTTTTGTGAAGCGAATAAAACAGTAAAACTGTCACTATTTTCCACTACTCTGAAGTGCATTCAGTTCCCACAGTCACCAACCTCGTACACGTTTTAGTTTTCTAGAAATCCAGGTGGCTCAAATTGAAGCCCTATATCAAATTCAAGCCATCTCCTCTATACATTAATTTAACTTAAAGGGACGTATTTCCCTATTACTCTCCTATTTTCGTGAGAAATCTCCCTATTTCCCCTGCTTTGAGAGCTAGAATTTTGGGCTGTGAAGTCTATTAAAATATCATATTTGTATGTTTTGTTTTTTATTGTAGGCGCTTATCAAATGAAATCGAAGAAATAAATTGTTTTGTGTGATCTGTGATGAAGACGGGGAGGGATGAAAAGTAATGAAAATATCGTGACGTATTTTTCGAATGGCCCCCTAGGGTAAAGAAATCAATTACCGTGGGTGCACCACTTTCCGAGTATCAAAATATATTTTTATGATAAATAGTGAATAACAATAAAAATAAAATAATTATTATAATAATGCAGGTACTCTAAATTACAAACTCAAAAAAAAAAGTATTTTCAGAAGAGTAATTTATTTCGAATTTAATATACATGATAGAGTCCTCAATGAAATTGACGAAAATTCGCCATTTGATTGATATTTTAGGTTGTCTGGATCAGAAACTTTAAAGCACAAATTTTGCTATTTTTTCATATATTCTTGATATTTAAATGCTACTGTAGTGATTAGGATGAATCGAAAAATTTTTCAAATTTTAAAATAAATCATCGGTTAATTGGGGACAACTTTTGGCAAAGCTCTATACTTCGATGACCCACCTCAAGAAATGGTGATATCGATTTTCTCGTTCATGCCCTATTCGTCGATATGTATGAATGTTATGTTAGATAGGTTATAAATAAATAAATCGATTTTAATTTCATAAATTTTGGAATTTGTGGGTCCGAGTGATTGGCAAATACATCTCGAGAAATGGAATTTCGGACACATTTATTTCTTATCGCAATTTTTGTCTCGCATTCTGAATTTCTGAAAGAAAATACATACAGAAGTGAAATTTTGATAAATTTACTATCCTGTCAAATAAGTTTCGAATTCGTAGGAGTTTTCAGTTGTAAGAAAGAGGATAGCAAAAAGTTTGAGGTTGCCTATTTCCTCGGCAATTGGTTCCTTTACCCTATAACGTGGCTGAAATTATCAACTTTTGGCAATGATCCACATTTAGTTTTGAAAATGCGAGGGTGTGAAATTAATATGTAGCGAAACTCATTGTAATGCATCTCAGCGATTTAAACTTTCTCGCACCATTTCTGTAGGTGTAAACTCAATTTTCGCTTTGAGCCACGATCCTTGAAGGTGCAATGGGGAAGAGCTTTATCGTACACGTACTCGCTCTTTGACGGCAATAGATTGCCTTCCCCACTCGAAAGATTACCAATCTCTATAATAAATAATACTCAGCAAGTAGAAAATCATTTTCGGTAAAATTGCAATATCCTCCAAGAGAACTCAGAGTCACACATAGGCGTAATTTATAAAAGGACAAAATTAAATGGACCACCTTTCTGATGCAGAAGAAAATGAGAGATGTCCTTCCATAAAATTAGACTAGGAAAATTGACTCTATTTCTGAATGATACCAATCAAAATAATTCTTATTTAAAATGTATTTGAAATTGAGTTGAATAATTTAACCTTCATATTCAAGTGAAATATCAGAGTGAATTAAATATAAAATCAAATTATAATATGAGATTCCACAGTAAATCCTTTAAGTAAAGACAACACGGAGAACGTTTTCCCAAAATGTTTAGATGGACGTCCTTTTGAAGCCCTGAAAATTTCGAGGCTGAATTTTCATTCCATTTTTTGTTATTAACAAAAAAACGTCAACTCGCAACATTTTCTCGACAAGTTTGCTTGGATTGTTACTTTCTATTAAGAGATTGGTAAAAATGTATAGGACTTTGTTTTTGAAGCATAAAATTAACTTTAAAACGAATCCTTAGTGAATATCGCACGATAAATAGTATTCATGGTATGAATTTGTTAATTAACATTATGCGTTTTTCAGGGGAGATAAAGGAGTGATGAATTTTCATTGTTGCAAAACAATAGCTTTTTGTTATTTTTTGATTCTGGAATAAAAAAAAAAATATTTCTTAATATTTTATACTATTCGACTTGAGCATCCAATAGCAAGAAGACGATCGCGCTTTTTTGCAAAAATGAATATTTATCATAGCTTTGTCTTCCTGAAAAACGCACAATGTTGGTTAACAAATTGATATCTCGTAAACTATTTGGCTCAAGACATTCGCTAAGGAATCATTTTAAATTTTATTTTATGCTCTAAATACAGAGTCCTATAAGGACCATTTCGCTGGTCCAACCACCCACGCAAATTCTGCTTGTTTAAGGCCAAATATTTAGTGCAGAATTTGTTCAAATTTGTTCAACCAAAATTACAATTTGTGCAACACCGGAAGTCCCTGATAACTCAAAAAAACACTGGCCGGGCCAGCGAAACGTTTCGCTGGCCCAGACATCATCCAAAATCAACTTTATATGGGCCTATTATTTTCGCCTCAGTTTGTTCAAATTTGTGCAACCAACCTCAAACTCTAAAAACTACCCCCTATGCGACAAACATCATGGCCGGGCCAGCGAAACGTTTCGCTGGCCACGGCATTATCCAAAATCAACTTTACATGAGCCTCATATAATCGCGTTAATTTGTTCAAATTTGTGCAACCAACTTCAAACCCTAAAAACTACCCCATATGCAGCAAACTTCATGGCCCCTACATTATCCAAAATCAACTTTATATGAGCGTATTATTTTTTTCCTAATTTGTTAGAATTCGTGCTACCACCTTCAACCCCTAAAAACTACCCCCTATGCGACAAACATCATGACCGGGCCAGCGAAACGTTTCGCTGGCCCGCCATTATGCTTGTCTCTCAAGGGGTAGTTTTTAGGGCTTGAAGTTGGTTGCACAAATATGAACAAATTAAGGCGATTATATTAGGCTCATATAAAGTTGTTTTTGGATGTCTGGGTCAGCGAAACGTTTCGCTGGCCCAGCCATGATGTTTGCCGCATAGGGGGTAGTTTTTAGGGGTTGAAGTTGGTTGTACAAATTTGAACAAATTAATACGAAAATAATAGGCCCATATAAAGTTGATTTTGGATAATGTTGGGGGCAGCGAAACGTTTCTCTGGCCCGGCCAGTGTTTTTTTGCGTTATCAGTACTTCCAGTGTTGCACAAATTATAATTTGATTGAACAAATTTGAACAAATTCTGCACTAAATATTTGGCCCAAAACAAGTTGAATTTGCGTGGGTGGTTGGGCCAGCGAAATAGTCCTGTGAATTCATACAAGGTGAAAATTCGTTTCCTATTTCGGCTTTTTCCAGCCAACATTTTTAGAGCTGGTTCACTCCAGATTCTGATATTTGCAGGAAATTAAATCAAGGCTGCTTACTTTGTAGCATTAAAAATACTTTTACGCAGCTCTTCATTTTCTGTACCTAATCCCACCCCCTTAATGCAGGAAGTCTTTTTTGTCAATAATAAGATTATGGCTAGTATATATATACAAGTAAAGCATTCAACATTTTGTCTTTCGCATCTCAAGAATTTTGGTAAAACTCAGTTCTGTGTCTCTGGCAAAATGAGATTTTTTATTTGTACTGTGCTATTGACTTTCGTGATATGCCTTCATTCTGTTCGTAAGTAGAATGTAATACAATATAATACAAAATTCATCATATATTAAAATATATCTTATACATTAGGGTGGTTCTTGTTTATACTTGGTGGACTTTTTTCAGAATTTTTCTGCTTTTGCACGCCAGTTGTTTTGGAATGTCCAAAATAAAACATTTACTCCTTTCAGCGAAATCAGTTAATATTTAGGGGTCACGCAAGGACCATGAAGTTTCCCATTGATCTAAGATGGGAAAAAGTGAGCTTTTTGTAAATCTAATATTAAAACTGGATAATATGTTACATATAATACCGTATTTCAGTATATCGTTTAGAATTTGTCAGAGAATAAGAATCAATCATAAATTATGAGGGTGAATGACTTTAAGCCACTCTTATGGATCCCGGTAAAGAAAGCCCCTGAAGTAAAAAATTTGAAATGTACATAATATTGCGATTTATTAATACTTTCCAAAGGTTTTTGAAAGAAATAATCACTGATCAGTGATTCGAGAATACTCAGTCATCTGTTAACTAATTTTGAATTGTTTAAATAATTTCAATTTGATAAACATTTGTTTCTTCAGGTCGCGAAATGAACGTATTTTCAAGACGTTATGAGTACTCTAATCAATGATAACAATAAAATAATTTGTTTAAATAATGTTTGAATTATTTAAATAATACGTGTTTGTTAAATTATATAGTTTACCTGAAAAAAGGCAGAGAAACATTTCATCTCACCAAATTTTGGGTAGATTTTAATATTTTTAAGTACTGATTCGTTTTCTAAGAATACTTGTAAATATTTGAACAAATTTAAATTATTTGAACAATTTTTATTTTGTTCCGAAATAATATAATACAAATAAAGTTATAAAATCATTTAAAGAAATTATATCATCGTTATAATTGAAGAAGGAACTCATAAAGTCTACAATATACGTTCATTTCGCAACTTACCTGAAAAACAAATGCTGATATAATAAGTAGAATTCAAATTTGTCGCTTATGGGGTTCTCTTTGAGGACCCATAAGAGTGGCTTCAAGTCGTTTACCCTCAAGATGTATGATTGGTATTTATTCTCTAACATTATTTTCTAAGATCAATAAAAACTGTGTTATAAAATCTTGAAGGAAGTAGCCCAAACAATTAAAAAACACACCTTCAAAACTTCCTGGTAAATTTGAGTAAACGTAGGCTCAAAATGTAATTTACCTTATTTTAATTTATCAACTTCTGCATATTTCTGGGGCCAAAAAATACGAAGAAAACATCATTTTAAAAAAAAAAATCGCAAAAATTGACACTTTGTTATTTTCTTAATTTTGCAAAATATACAATATTTTCTGCGTAACTTAGTATCAAACAAATTTTTTGTAGGATCAATAACAACTGAGTTGTCAATTTTTGCAATGCTTACTTGGAAAATAATTTTTTGTTCGTATTTTTTGCCCCAGAAATATAAAGAGATTGAAAAATTAAAATAAGATAAATGAAATTTTGAGTCAACTTTTAGTCAAATTAACCAGGAAATTTCGTAGGCGTGTTTTTTAATTCTTTGGGTCACTTTCTTCAAGATTTTATAACACAGTTGTTATTGATCCCAGAAAATAATGTCTTAATACAGGTATACCGTTTCCTGGGAAATATTGAATCTGTCCGTCAGGACTTACATAATTTATTTCTCAAAAGTATTCAGAATCACATCAAAATGGATGAATGGATAATTTGAGTAGACTTGAAGTTTAATTTCTATTATTTTATTTTTCATTTTCGTGATCTTTTTGGGGTAAAAAACAAATAAACAATTAGGTTTTTAACAAACGATGCAAAAATTTAGATCTGGTTAATTGTTATCAATTTTCAAAAAACTTAATATTTTCTGCGTTAGAGGAGAGTGGGGCTAAGCCGTTAGTGGGGCTAAGCCGACACTTGCTCAATTTTTTTATAAATAAACAAATATGACGTAAAAAATGACCATTTTTTCTATTTGACGTTCCCAGAGTTCGTCAATAACAGGAAAATTGTTGAAATCGCCTAAGTTTTATTGAGTAACATTAGTTTAAGATGTTAAAACATTATATAATGAACAAAAAATTTCGTTATAAACAAATTATTTGTTGAAAAAATGTTTTCTACGATTTTCCATAATTTTACGTTTTTTTAAGTTATATTGCAAGAAATTTTGATAAAAACAATGTGATGATGAAGAAATTTCTTCTTGAGATTATTATTGTTAATATTATAAACAAATTCAATAAACAAAGGCATTAGTCAGGAATGTTTCTACAGAGAAATTTGTTTTTTTCTATGTCGATTTTTTTAATCAGGAACTTTATGATAATTATAGCAAAATTCATAATTTCTTCATTAATCCTATGATTTTTTTAAACAAAATCAATAAAAAAATGCATTATTCGGGCATTTGTCGGCAGAAAAATTCGTTTTTTTCTATGCCAGTCCTTTCAGTTAGGAACTTCATGACAATTTCAGCAACATTCATAATTCTTTGATTAATTTTATGATTTTTCCAAACAAACATAATAAACAAATGCATTATTGGGGCATCTATCGACATTTGTTGGTTAAACTTGTTTTGAAAAATCATAAAATTCATCAACTAATCATGAATGTTGCTGAATTGCTCATGAAGATCTTAATTAAAAAGTCTGTCATAAAAAAAAAGAATTTTTCCGTCGACAGATTCTCCAATAATGCAATCGTTTATTATATTTATTTTTAAAAATCATGAAATTAATCAAGGAATTATGAATGTTGCTGAAATTGTCATGAAGTCCCCAACTCAAAGGACTGGCATAGAAAAAAACAAATTTTTCTGCCGACAAATGCCCGAATAATGCATTTGTTTATTAAATTTGTTTGTAAAAAAAAAAAAATTAATCAAAGAATTATGAATGTTGCCGAAATTGTCATGAAATCCCCAACTGAAAGAACTGGCATTGAAAAAAACGAATTTTTTGCCGACAAATGCCTGAATAATGCAATTATTTTCAAAAAAATATAAAATTATTTGTTTCTGCCGAAAAGAAAAAACAATACCAATCCAAAGATGTATAATAAGTATAATATATATAAATAAAAACTAAAGGTTAACAACCACCGCAGGGTCCCACCGGGAGTAACTGTCATCTAAAAAAAATGA
>JAABKJ010010758.1:0-10897 GCA_011634705.1 Andricus grossulariae
GGTTGCTTTAAGGAACCATGATCGTAGCTTCCGGAGCCTAAAACTTCTCTCATAATAATAATAATAATAATAATAATTCAAATTCAAAGAAGATTTACAATTTGAAACCATTTTTTGTTCTGTTAGTGTTTTGCGTCAAAAATTGGTATTTTTAAATTTAAAAAAAGTTATATTTCAAACATTTCAAAGACGTTTCATATCTTTTTAACGATTTTACGTTAAATACTGTGTATAATTGCAGGTTAAATTAGTCGTTTCACCGGAAATATTGATATAGATTTCGAATAAGATTGACGATTTTTAAACAATTTGAGGTTATGTTAACGTTTTTTCACCGGAAGTCGGTTATTTTAAACAAAAACCATTCAATTTCAAAGAAGATGTACAAGTTCGACCAATTGTTTGTTGTGTTAGTGATTTTCGTCAAAAATTGGTATTTCTAGTAAAAAAATTAATAAGTTTTTTCAGATTCTTATTATTCAGATTATTTTTCAGATTTATTAAATTCGGTATTTTTGTACAATTTTTTGTTTTGTTCGCCTTTTATACTGGAATTCGGTGCTATCAATAAAAAATCATTGGATTTCAAAGAAGATAAAAAAGATTTGAACAATTTTAGGTTATGTTCGCGTTTTTAAAAGACGATTTACAATCTCAACCAAATTTTTGTTATTTTATGTTAGTTTTTTTCGTCTAAAATTGCTATTGTTAATACAAAATTATTAGATTTAAAAGAAAATTCATAATTTTGGAACCATTTTAGGTTACGTAATGGCCCACTACATAGAAATATGATATTTTTAAACAAAAATCATTATAATTTGAATATGTAGTATATTTTAACAATTTTTGATAATATTATTGATTTTTGTAGAAAATTGGTATTTTTAATAAGAAAAACTAGATTTCAAAGAAGATTCACAAATTTTTAACAATTTTAGATTATGTTTGCGTTTACACCGATAATAAGTATTTTTAGTAAAAAATAATTCGACTTTAAAGAAGATTTACAAATTTGAAACAGTTTAAGGTTATGTTAACGTTTTCCACCAGAAATTGGTTATTTTGAAATTGCTATTTTTAATAACAAATCATTAGAGTTCAAAGAAAATTCATAATTGTAGAATAATTTTAGGTTACGCGTTGGCCTATTGCATTGAAAATGTTGTATTTTTAAACAAAAATCATTATAATTTGAACAAATTTTAGTATCTTTGAACGCTTTTGGTTTATATTAGTGATTTTCGCCGGAAATTGCTATTTTTAATAAAAAATTAGATTTAAAATTCAAAGAAGATTTACAATTTGGAACAATTTTTTTTGGGTTAGCGATTTTCGTCGAAAATTGGTATTTTTAATTTAAAAAATCGTGAGATTTTTCAGATTATCATTGAGATATTAAATTCACAATTTTTGTAGATTTTTTATTTTTGGTTTTGTTGGCGCTTTATCCCGAATATCGGTTATTTTTAATCAAAATCATTTGACTTTAAAAATTAAACTGACAATTCTTGAACAACTTTAGGTTATGTCAGCGTTTTTCGTCGGAAATTGGTATTTTTTAACAAAAATTCAACGGCTTGATTGTTCACACAAAAATATTATATATTAGTTCTGTAGTTAGGATATCAATTTTCATCAATTATCCTAAATATTGTCCTTGATTTTCTTTTTCATGATTTTAGGTAATAGATACTACGAAATACAAAAATTTGGTTTGTTTTCTAATTTAATAAAATTTGTGATGTTAATTAATTTTTTTATTATGTTGGTATTTTTAAAAGAAAATAATTTCCCCCTTTTCAGCAGAAAAATTCCCCCATTTTCGCTACAATTGAACTGCTGAATCACTATGATCCCTGGTATATGGATAATTTCGATTTATCTACAATGATTCAAAGTCTACTAAAATATAAATTATGATCTAAATTATTATCTATAAGTCTTATCTTGCCAAATTCCCGTACATCTTTATTAGATTCTTATTTAATTATTGTGAATTCGATAAGAATGATCATGCTGAAGATTGTAAACATTTTCTAATATTTTAAAATTTGCACTAACATTAAATGAATTAAAATCTGCAAAATCGATTATAGTAGATTTGGTGTACTAAATTATTTTTTAAAGTTGATAAATGTATATTGTATTAATTTTTTATCGACTTCATTACCTTATTTGCCTTACTTTGTTTGATAATTAGCGGTGCCGTTGTAAACGGTCAAAAGGAAGATACTTATAATCTAGGGGAGACTCGGGCAAAACCAGCCGCCCGGCCAAAGGGAATCACGTAAATATATTTAATTACATAAATTTTACATTATACGTATATACCACAAATTGTTTTCCGAAAAATATAACCGCATGATTCAAACGAAGATTATATTTACATAAAGTAATATTTGCGAAACACTCGGGTAAAAGGAACAATTCAAGTTTAACATATGTGATATGAAAGGAAAATAGAAAAATAGATCCTGGAAATCACTTTTCTTTTAAATTAATAAATTAACTTTTGAATTATTTTAAGGTATTTTAATAAATTTCTAGAAATTTTCAACAGATTTCATTAATTTGTGGGGATTTCAAAGGTTTTTTAAAAAAGATTTCAGGATATTTTGAAAGATTCGAAGGAATTTTGAATAGATTTCAATAATAATTAAAAAGTTGAAAGGTATTCCAAAGGATTTGAAAGATTTTAGGCTATTTTTGAGACATCCAAGGAATTTCCAAGAGCTTTAAAAATTTTTATTTGAGTTTTTGAGGAATTTTTAAGAACTGAAAAGTTATTTCAATGCATTTTAAAGAGTTTAAAGAAGTTTCAAGTGATTTCAACGGATTTGAAATATTTTAGAGAATTTAAAAAGATTACAAGGAATTTTTTTATTTAAAGGGATTTCGAAGAGCTTAAAATATTTTAGTGTATTTTAATAGATGTCAGTTATTTCAAGGAATTCCAAAAGATTTGTAAGATTTTAGGGTATTTTTGAAAATTCCAAGGAATTTTTATCAAGAGCTTTAAAAAGTTTCAAGGGATTTCAAAGGATTTGAAATTTTTTAGGGAATTTGAAAAGATTAAAATGAATTTTAATTGACTTCGATCATTTAAAGGGATTGCAAAGGGTTTGAGGGTATTTCAGAAATATTCAAGGAATTTTCTATAGTTTAAAAAAAATGCAAGGGTCCTTGAAGGATTTTACCAGATTTCCGAGGATTTCGATGATTTTAAAGGATTTTAAAATCTCAAGATATTTTAATAACTTTTTCAAGATTTCAGGAAATATCAGATTTCCTGTAATTTCACGGGCGCATTTTCAAAGATTTTAGGAATTCTAAAGATTTTAGGATATTTTTTTTTTAATTCCAAGAAATTTTCAATTGATTTCAGTAATGTAATGGGATTTTCAAGAATATGAAATATTTTAGAGTATTTCAATAGATTTAAATCATTTGAAGGGATTCTAAAAGATTTTAAACATCTTAGGTATTTTTTTAAATTCCAAGGAATTTTCAATAGCTTTAAAAAGTTTCAAAGGGTTTTAAGGGATTTTACCAGATTTCGTTTTACAATGATTTCGATGATTTTGAAGGATTTTAAAATCTTAAGATATTTGAATAACTTTTTCAAGGTTTCAGGAAATATCATCAGACTTCATGTAATTTCACGTATATTTCCAAAGATTTTAAGAATGTTAAAGATTTTAGGATTTTTTGAAGATTCCAAGGAATTTTCACAGATTTCAATAATTCGAAAGGATTTTAAAGATTTTAGGGTATTCTAAATATTTTAGTGTTTTTTTTTTTAATTCCAAGTAATTTTGAAGAGGTTTAAAAAGTTTCAAGGAATTTCAAAGGATTTGAAATATTTTATGTTTTTTCTTGAATTCCAAGGAGTTTTCAAGAGCTTTAAAAAGTTTCAAGGGATTTTCTTTTTTCTAAGGAATTTTCAAATCAGATTACAAAGTATTTGAAATATTTTAGAGTATTTTAATAGATGTCAATCATTTAAAAGAAAATTTGAATTGATTTTAATGAATTGGAAATATTTTCGAGTATTGCAAAAGATTCGGAAGCATTTTTTATATATTTCAATAATTTGAAGGGGTTTTAAACGGATTTTAGAGTATTTAAAAAAATTTCAATACAATTTACAGAGCGTCACATTTTTTAAGGGTATTTTTGTAAATTCCAAGAAATTTTTAAGAGATTAAAACAATTTCAAGGGATTTCAGTTCTAAACGATTTGAAATGTCTAGGGTATTTTTATGATTTTACTATTATTATTTTATTTTTATTTCTTTGCATAATTCGTAGTGACTCCCAAGGGTTTCGAAAGATTTTAAGTTATTTTTATTAAAATTTTATAAATACCGTAAAATCTTTAAAATCATTGGGAAATACTTCAAATTATAATTGGAAGTTTTTGAATAATTTGAAGTGATTCCAAAATATTTGATCTATCCTAGGGTATTTAAAAAAATTCCCAGGAATTTTCATGAGCACAAAATTTATAGTGATTTCAAAAGGGTGCGAAGGATTTTGAAATATTTTAGAATATTTTAAGTTTTCAAGGAATTTTCATTTAATTTCAGTAATTTATTTGGATCTTAAAGAATTTGAAATATTCAATGATTTCAAGCCATTTTTAAAAGCTGTAAAAAGTTTTAAAGTTTTTAAAAATATTTTAGGGAATTTTAAAAGATTACAAGGAATTTTTTATTGATTTCAATAATTTATTTGGATTTCTTAGAATGTTGGGAGATATGGAACAATTTTAAGGAACCTATAAGGTTTTAAGACATTTAAAAAGATTCTAAGGGATTTTATAAGATTTTAATTATTTTAAAGAATTTTGAAAGCTCTCAAGGCATTTTAATAAATTTGCCATGATTTCAAGAAGTATCATCAAATGTCTTAGAATTTCACGGGATTTTATAACATTTTCATGGATTTCCAAGAATTTGTTAAAAAATTTTGTTTGATTCATCTTGAAATCTTTTAAACTCACTTTAAATTCTTAGGCATTTTATCAAATTCTTTTGAATTCTCTTGAATTTTTATGAATTTCATCGAACTTTTCTTAAATTCCTCTAAACTCTCTCCAATGTTATTGAAATCAATGGTATTTTTTGAATTTTTTCCAAATCATATGAATTCCTTCGAATCTAACTTGAAGTATTTTTGAGTTATATGAATCTAATTCTTTTGATTTCTTTTAAATTCAAAAGAACATTAGTTGCGTTACTAATGCACATCAGTGACATTTATTCACTTTTTGGGTTAAGAATTAGTCATTTTTGGAAATTTAAAAATGAATAAAAAATTAAATTTGGTTAAAATTCTATTTATGAGAGATTCTGTATTAAAAATATTACAACATTAGAGTTTTGGCCTATAAATATTAATGGTGAGGGTAAATTAAAGAAGTTTTTCGGCTACCCTGTTATTAAACACTTTTTATTGAAATGCAACCAAAGTTAAGGGACATTTATTATTTTATTCTATAAAGTAAATATTTGATCTCAACATATGTTTGAAATTACGACTTTAGTTACCATTATTAATACATTTTGCCAAATTAATAAAAATTTATCGAAGTGATCGAGTAAATTAGAAATTGCCCCTTAATTTTTGTTTTGTTTTGTTAACTGAATATTTGTTTGGACTGGATGTTCGAAATTTATAATTCTCAAGTAAAACACGTTTTTTTCACCCATTATTTAAAGTTGATTGTTAACTTTTGTTCGATTCTCCCCTAGCTGTTAAATAAAAAAATGGTGAAAAATTCCAGCCAGAAAATTTAGTATTAGATTCTATTTTGCTTTTGTTGTATCAACTTATTTTCTACTTGAAATTTCCTAATCTGTTTCTACTAATTTCAATAACTTATTTTCATTATCTAGAAAAGATGATTGTAAATATTGTTCTTCCTATGAAATTAAAATAATGCGTGAAAATAACATGAAATATGTGGAAAAAATTATTCTGGATTAACGAATAAGATATTTGTCTTGCAAATAAGACATTATTTTTTGTAATCAGTAATTGTCATAACATAAGATATCCATTTTTAATTAGTAGTACAACACATCAGTCAACCAGGCCGAGAGTAAAGGAAGAACCGCCAGAGGCAGCACCCGTCTCATCTTCCAAGACGTCTAGGTAACAATTGTTTGTTTTTAACTAAAAAATAATATATGTAATTTGTGTAAAAATCTTCCTTGTGCTAAAAATCGAGCTAAAAAGTGAGGCAAAAGAATCAGAAATCATTTATTCATGGTCAAATATTTATTATTTATCAAACAAAAACATCAACTTTGACTTGTCGTGGCTGTTTATTTATTTTTCTTAGAAAAAAACTTTATTAAGTAACACTTTTCTTATAATACTAACCTGTGAAATTTTGGAAACGGGATGAAGGAATTAATCGAGGTTTAGGGATTTCTCTTATTTGTGATTCTCGTTTTTAAGATGAATGAATTGTTTTTGTTTCCGATTGTACGGAAGATAAGTTTATGAATGTTTAATGCTTTAAATTAAAATATATTAGGATAATTTATCAAAGAAATCGAATACGACATACTAAGAATTATTATTATAAATAATAATAATTTAAAAATATTATTGGTTGAAATTATGCAGGATTATCGTAAATTTTGTCATTCAATCCTGATCGTAAAGAGTCTAATTTTGAAAATTACTTGAAAATTTTTCTGTTAACTGTAGTAGACTCAAAACTGTTTAGTTGATAAGATTCAAATGTTCGAAAAACGATATTACGAATTATGAAACAACCCTGTTTAATAAGTTAAGACTTCACGCTCGTTCCCTTGTTCCCATATTTTCCATTTTTTGAAGAATTCCCCTTTTTTTCTCCTGTTTTGAAAAAACTTCCCCTTTTTCGCTTAAATACGAACCGAATTCATATAACTCAATAAGAAAATCCAACTCTTTTTGTTTAAAAGGTTATTCTTTTTAATTTAAAAATCTACTATTAAAATTCTGGTTCAGAATTCATCTCTTTTGGTTAACAATTCTATTATTTGATTGAAAATTTAATTATTTTGTTGAAAAACCAACTATTCTGTTAAAAAGTTGTTTTTTTTGTTGTCGAAAATTTAACTGTTCAACTGTTAAAATTCTACTATTATATTTTACGATCAGACTTGAGCTCTTTTGGTCAATAATTTAATTATTTTCTTGAAAATTCAACTATATTGATGAAAAGGCATCTTTTTCTGTTAAAAATTTAACTATATTAATGAAAATTAAGTCTTTTGTTCAAAATTCATATTGTTGAGTTGAAAATTCGACTATTTTGTAGAAAATTCACCTTTTTGACTTGAAAATTCCACAATTTTTTCAGGTTTTTTTTCTTGACTGAAAAATCTTTCTTAGTTGCAAATATTTCTTTTTGGTTTCAACATTCATCTCTTGGATCACAGTGCAACTTTTTGGTTGAAAATAAATCTGTTTTGGTGGAGGATTCAAGTATTTTGTTATATTCAACTGTTTTTATTTTTAATTTAGATATATTTTTGTTCAAATATCAACTTTTACATTTTTCGTGTAGAATTCATTTTTATTGATTGAAAATTGAACTTGTTTGTAAAAAATTATTTATTTTTTGTTGTTGAAGATTTATCTCTATATAGTTAAAAATTCAACTTTTTGGTTAGAATTCATCTTTCTTTCTTGAAATTTAACTAATTGAAATTTAATTAATTAAAATGTTTTTAAAAACATTCAACTTCTCTAGCTTGAAAACTGAACTATTTTGTTGAAAATTCATTATTTTGTTGCTGGCAATTCAACTGTTTGATTTAAAATTTCTTTTTTTGTTGTTAAAAATTCAGCTATTTGTATTAATTATTTTGTTGAAAATTCTTCATTTTTGGATAAGTTCAACTGTTTTTAATTTAAAATTAAAATCTTTTTTGTTTGAAATAATGAAATATGAATTATTATATTTTTCGTTGAGAATTCATCTCTTGTTTGGATGAAAATTCAACTTTTACGTCCGAAAAGTAATGAATAAAATGTTTAGAAATAAAAATAATTGAAAAGTTAATAATAACCATTGTTATAAACGTTTCTTGTAGCAAAATATTTAAATTTGAGGCTTTTTCAAATTTTAATTTCCTTTAATCGCCAGAACGACTTCAGGCATTACTTAAAATAATAAATCTTTAATAATATTTGGTATAAGATAACAATTAAAATTTTTATAAACAAATTAGATGAACAAATTCAAAATTTTGGCCCTTCCGCGTAGAAAAAAAAATTTGTTGCACTGGAAATGTTTTAAACTATTGGACGAATGATTGCTAGTCATAAGAATATTTGATGAGTTAACAATAACCATTGTTATAAACAATTCTTGTGACAAAATAGTTAAATTTAAGGTTTTTTTAAGTTTAAATTTTCTTTGATCGCCATAATGGGTACAGATATTTCTGAAAATAATATATCTTTGATAATATTTGGTAAAATATAACAATCTGAATGTTTATAAACAATCACGATAAACAAATTTCAAATTTCGGCAGTTTAACGTAGAAAAAAGTTTGGTTTTCAATCGAAATAGCTTTAGACTAAGTTGTGAGTCCTAGTTAGTCACAAGTATTAATAAAAATTCCCAGTCCTAACAATTCGGTGTGTTATTTTCAAAAGATTTTTCATTGATTGAATCTTAGTATGCAGTGTTATGATTCATTCTCAAGCTGTTGCGATTGAAACCCCGACTTTTTCCAAGTGAAACTGCCAACATTTAGAATTTGTTTACCTTAATTGTTTATAAACATTTAGATTGATATCTTTTTCCAAATATTATCAAAGATTTATAATTTAAAAAAATACTTGCCCAAAGAAATTTTTTTTATCGATAATAAGACTATTTTTTAATTTTTTCATCAAATTTGTTTATAACAATTAAATGTAATAATAAACAAATTATTTGTATTCTGTGAGTCCCCAAACATTCATTTAAGACATTATGAAGTACGGACTCATCACACTATTTACACTATTTTAAACTTTTTTTGAATGATGACACTATTTTACTACTATTACAAAAAAAAAATGACACTAAAGACAATCTTTTCTCACAATTTTCTGCTAATGCCACTATTTCTTTACTTTTTCTTTGAAAATATTTTTTTAACTTCTTCACCAATTGGCTACAAATTAGCTCAATTGCTGATTAGGGGTTGTTCAGAATGATGAATTTTCAAGCCATAAAGACGAGCTTTTAACTAAACAGCTGAATTTGCATGTAGATAGTTATATTTTAAACCAAGAAGATTAATTCTCATCAAATTACATAAATTTCCCACAAAATAGTTGAATTTTCTACCAAATTCTTGAATTTCCAAGCTAAAAATGTTATAGTTGATATTTAAACCAAAAAAGATTTTAATTTTGAATTAAAAACAGTTCAATACAACCAAAAAAGACGAATTTTTAACAAAATGTTTAAATCGTCAACTAAAACAGATTAATTTTTCACCGTACGTTTACTTTTTTAACCGAAATAACAAAAATTTTCTACCAAAAAATACTAATTGTTAACAAAATACATATATTGTCAATCAAATAGTTCAATTTTTAACTAAGAGGATTAATTTTCTACTAAAACACGCATTTTCGACGAAATACATGAATTCTGAACCAAATAGTTGACTTTTCAACAAAAATAGTAAAGCTTTCAAACGAAGAGATGAATTTTTAACTGAAATGATGAATCTTCATATTAAAACATTAGTTTAAAAAAAAAAATGTTCAACTTTCAACCAATCAGTTGAATTTTCAAGCCAAAGAGATGAATTCTCAACAAAACAGTTGCATCTTCAATCTGCAACTACTAATTTTTAACAAAAAATATAATAGTTGATATTTAAACCACAAAAGGTTTCAATTTTCAATAAAAAATAGTTGAATATAAACAAAAAAGACAAATTTTGTAGAAATTACTTGAATCCTCAACAAAAACCGATTAATTTTCAATCATAAATTGCATTTTTAATTTAAAAAATTGATTTTCTCACAAAAAATACGAATTGTAAACCAAATACATATATTTTACACCAAATAGTTAAATTTTCAACTAAGAAGAGTTATGTTCTGCCAAAAAATATGAATTTTTAACAAAATAGTTTAATATCTACCAGAAAGACGAATTTTCATCAAAATACATAAATTTTCTAACAAATCGTTGAATTTTCTACCACAAAATGCGAATTTTCAACAAATTATGTACCACTTTCAACTAAATATTTTGAACAATGGATGTGATGTTAGTCAAATTTTATTTGATTAATTTTTAGTCTATATTTTTTTCGTTTCTAAAAATTTGGAATTCAATAGTTGAATTTTTAAGCTAAAAAATATAAGTCTTTAACCAAAAATGATTTAGTGTAAAAAAAACAATTTTCTACAAAACAGTTTAATTTCATACCAAATAGTTGAATTTTATACCAAATTGTGAAATTTTCCAGTCAAAAAGACAATTTTTCTATAAAACAGTTGAACTTTCAAACCGAGAATATGAATTTTCAACAAAAAAATTATTTCACTACCAACGAGTTTAATTTTAAATCCAAAAAGATGAATTTTCAACGAAAAATGTAATGTTTAATATTTCAGCAAATAATATTTTAATTAAAAATAACAAATAGTTGGATTTAACCGAAAAAGACAAATTTTTAACAAAGTACTTAAATCCTCATCTAAAACAGATTGTATTTTATTAGTCTCCCTTTTACGGGTTTGAGGGCTCCGTTCCCTTTACATCTTTTACAATTTCACTTAAACACTATGCGTTATGTTTATCTTAACCTATAATCGCTTCGCCTTCTTATTATTTACAAGTTCTTAAATATTAGCTTACTAACTATTA
>JAABKJ010010759.1:0-10897 GCA_011634705.1 Andricus grossulariae
AAGATTCCAAGGAATTTTCAATTGATTTCAATAATTTGAAAGGATTTCAAAGAATTTTTAAGATTTTAGGGTATTTTGAAATATTTGAGAGTTTAAAAAAATCCAAGGGTTTTGAAATGATTTTAAAGGATTTAAAATATTTTAGGGTCTTTTAAAATATTCCAAGGAATTTTCAATTGATTTCAATAATTTGAAAGGATTTCAAAGAATTTTGAAGATTTTAGGGTATTTTGAAATATTTGAGAGTTTAAAAAAAATTCAAGGGTTTTGAAATGATTTTAAAGGATTTAAAATATTTTAGGGTCTTTTAAAAGATTCCAAGGAATTTTCAATTGATTTCAATAATTTGAAAGGATTTCAAAGAATTTTTAAGATTTTAGGGTATTTTTAAAGATTTCAAGGAATTTTCAAGAGCTTTAAATAAATGCAAGTGATTTCAACAGATTTCAAATTTTCATGCGATTGTAAAGAATTTGATAGAATTTCGGGATATAATTATGGACTTTATAAGATTTCCGAGGATTCCATTTATTTTAAGCGATTTTCAAAGCTTTAAAGGTATTTTAATAAATTTTTTCATTTTTCATTTCACGGGATTTTATAATATTTAAGTGGATTTAAAAAAATGTATTCACAGTAAGGGAGGAATTTCGTAGGATTTCAAGATTTTTTCAATTATTTTTTGCAATTCGTTTGAATTAATTTGGAATTCATATTAATTTATCCATAATTCTATTACAATTTTTATAATTTTCTTGAATTCTTTCAAACCTTGAATTCTCACGTATTTATCCAAATTCTTTTAAATTTTTCTAAACTCAATTTAAACTTACTGATTTCATGAAGTTTTTCATTTTTTTAAATTGTTTGTAAATCATTTGATTTTTTCTTGCAATTCACTTTGAATTTTAATTAATTTTATCGAATTTCCGATTATTTAAATTTTTCCTAAATCATTTGAATTCTTTTGAATTTACCTTGAAGTGTGTTAAAGTCTTATGAATCGAATTCCTTTGGATTTTTTCAAATTGTGTAAAATAGGCCACTTTTTTCGTTTCTTCAAGTAAATTAGGCTGCAAGAATAATATTAGAATAATAAATCAAAAGTGTATAAATTTATAGAACTGTTTTATTCTATTTATAAAAGATATATTAAAAATGTTGCAAGATTAAAATTTTGGTCTTTAAATATTAATGGTTAGTGAAAATGAAAAAGTGTTCAGGTAAGAATCAGGAAAAAAGTCAGGGAATTTTGAAAATAAAGTTTTTTCGGTCACCCTGAATTCCTTAAAATTCAATATCAATTATAATCCACTCCATTCTAATATTTTTTCAATTCTCATTTTCAGGCTTTGAAGCAAAGATGCCTGGAAGAAACGAGAAAAATAGGCCAGAGGAGGATACGGGACGAAATTGGACATGACGAAAATATAGCAAGGCAAGACCGCAGGGCGGAAGTCGCTTTAGAATATTTCAATAAAGTATATGCCTTCACTCGTGACTTCTGGTATGTAAAATAGATTTTTCATAATTTCAGGCCTCACAGACCGGTATAATTATTTGTATAATTCAAGTATTAAAAATATCGAAGGAATTTGCAATTGATTTCAATAATTTCGAGGCATTTCAAAGAATTTTTAAATATTTTAGGGTATTTTTAAATTTTCAAGGAATATTTAAAAAAAATTTTAAGGGACTTTAAAAGATTTTAAAGTATTTTAAATATTTTAGGGTATTTTGAATAGTTTCCAATAATTTTAAATGATATTTATATTATGACATATGATTATATTTGAAATCCTACGAAGTCCGTCAATTCTTGTGAATAAATTCTAATAAATAATATTATTGAAATCGGTTTCTTTCAATAAATTAACACGTGGGTTAATCAATATTCAATTCAGAATATTTTTAAAGATCCCGAGATATTTTTAATAGATTTCAATAATTTAAAGAGATTTTTAAGGTTTTAGATATTTTTAAAACTTCTAAGGTATTTTCAAGAGCTTTTAATTTTTAATATTTTTGTGTATTTAAAAAGATTCCAACAGGTTGGCCGCTGGACCAGGAAAACCGGGAATTTAATGAGACCGGAAAAAACCGGGAAATTACAGTGAATTTATTTTTTGACCGGGAATTTTACAAATTTTTAGAAAAAAATCTGTCCAACTTGGATTCCAACCGTTTTTTAAATAATTAGTTAAATTGTCATCTTTTTCAATTATGATATCATTCAGTTTAGAATGCGTAATTCGAAAATCTTTCTGTTTAAAAATTTTCCATTTTAGATTTTAATTTTTAAGCGTACATTTTAATTAAAAGAATTTCAAAATACCTTTTTAAAGACTTAAACAATTCAAAATTTAAATATTTAAATATTAACTTAAAAATAGAAGCGTTTAACATCGAAGATTTTGGGTAAAAAATATTTGTAATTGATCAACTGTGAATATAAATTAATTAATGATTTTTAAAATTGAACTGTACTTTTAGGATTAAAAAGTGAATAATAATTGATTTTACAAGACGATTCGGAATCAGTTCACAATTTTACAATTTCCAGATTTTAACGTTAAAAATTAAAATTTTCAAATTGGAAAGTCTTATTAGTTAAAGAAATATAAACACCCGATTCAAACTTTATAAACTATTTTCAATTTAAAAATAACTTCAAAATAATATATTGATAATGAAAGGCTTTTATTAAATTTCAAATACTGTTTCAGTCTAAAATGTTCCATTTGTAAAATATTAAATTTGAAGTTTTTTAATTAAGAAAAAGAACAATTACTTAATATTTAGAAATATCTTAATATTCACTTAAAATCAGTATTTATAAATCAAATATTCGAAACTAAAAACAAAAAAACTAAACTTTGAATGTTACATTTTTTAATGTTCTATTTAAAAAAACTTAATTTATAAGACATATTTTTAAATTTTGATGTATAAATAACAATTGAACACCAATTATTCTTTTAAAAAATTCGAGTAAGTTGAAGGGATTTTTATTGTTTTTGAAAAAATGCAAAATTCTCTAAAATTTTGAAATGATTTGAAATAATTTAAACGAAGTGTCTACGTGTACCAAAAAATCCGGCTATTCGTACCGAAATTAAAACAAAATATAGATTTTTGCAGATTTTGAACAAAAAATTAAAAAACTTTTTAAGAATTGTGAATGGCTTTAAAAGAATAAAAAACATTTCCTTAAGATTCCTAGGAAAATTCAAAATGATTTTTTATTTTGAATAATTAATTTGAAGAGAATATTTGAAAACATTTAGAAATATTTACAAAATTGTCAAAAATGAATGTGGAAGATTTTAAGGCATTTTTTTTATTTGACAGGTTTTAAAAAAATTGTATGAAAAATTCAAGGAAATTTTCAAATAATTTTAAAAGATGCTTAGAAGTTCTGGAAAAATTTAAAAAATAATTTAAATAGTGAAAAAATGTGATACATGTAGATTTTTCAAGATTTGGAAATAAAATGTTGAAGTATTTTAAGGATTTTTAAACTATTTAAAATAAAAATAATTTAGCTTTAAATTTAAGAAGTGTTCAGCTTATTAAAAAAATGTAACTGTTCAATTTTTAATATTTCTAGCTTAAAATAAAAATTATTGAACATTTAAATACATAATTTTTTAATTAAAAAACTTTTAAACTTGAATTTTAAAAGTGTAAAATTCAAGAGTATCTCTTTCGGTGCTTTAATTTGCAGCTCATTTTTTATTATTTAAAAGATCACAAAGAAATTTTAATTGATATCAGTAATTTAATCAGATTTCCAAGGATTACAAATATTTTAAAGTTTGAAAAAAAATTTAATTCACCTTGAATTTTTATGAATTACATCGAATTCTTTTCGTTGGCCTCAAATTCTTCTAAATTTATTCCAATGTTGCGGAAACCAGTGGATTTTTTAAAATTTTTAAATGTTTTCCAATTCATTTGAATTCTTTTGAATTTAATTTGAATTTTTTTGAAATCTTATGATTTTATCCTGAATTTCTTACCCTTGGGGCGCGAAAAAAGTACCCTATGACTGTAAGGCCTGTAATTTAGATAAAAAAGTTTAATTTTGAATTCTCCAGAATTAAAATATTTTAAAAATATCAATTTAAACAATAAATGTACGATCTATTTATCATTTTCAGTGGTGTAGCAGCTGAGGCTATAAGCATGCCGTGCCCGTTCCTCTTTGAAAAAAATGACAAAAGGTTGAGTGTCAACTTTGTAAATAATCATCAACCGGTGGTGGCTGCAAATTTGAATCATCTTCTGCAGATTTTGAGCTTGTGAGTATTTTCCACTTTTTAAAAATAATTCCTCTCCTTTTCTGTTTTCAAGAAACTTCTCCTTTTTCTCATTTTTCGCTTAAATGCACACTGAAGCAATAGAATCCAACAAGAAAATCCAAATATTTTTGGTTAAAAGTTCTTTTTTTTTAAGAGTCTAGTATTATATTTTTGCTTTAAAATTTATCTTTTTTGGTTGATTCTTTTTGATTATTCTAAATGCAACTGTTTGGTTGAAATTTTTACTATTTTGTTAATAAGTCATCCTTTTTGGTTGAAAATTCCACTCTTTTGTTGAAAATTGGAACATTTTCTGCAATTGTCATTAGTTAAAATTCAACTATTTTGTCGAAAATTCAACAATTTTGTTAAAATCCATTCTTTTTGGTTAAAAATTCAATTATTTTCGTAGAAAATTTATCTTCTTGGATAAAAAATTCATCTTTCATAATAGAAAAGTCTTCGTTTTGGTTGAAAATTTATCTTTCTTCGTTGAAAATTAAGTTTTTTATTAAAAATTTAACTGTTTTCTTAAAAAATTCCTATTTTTGGTTCGAAAATTCAACTATTTTGTGAGAAAGTCATCTTGTTTGGTGGAAAATTCCACTTTTGTAAATTCAATTTTCAAATTTCTTCGATTGGTCATGGTTAAAACTTCCACTCTTTTGTTGAAAACTGCAAAATTTTTTATCAAAATATTTGAATTTTCAACTAATTTATTTGAAATTTGACCACTGTATTGACAATTCAACTATTTTGGTAGAAAATTCATCTTTTATAATAGAAAAGTCTTCTTTTGGTTGATAATTTATCTTTTTTAGTCAAAAATATTTTCAACAACTATTTTGAAAAGTTTTCTAACAAATTTTATTTTTTAGTTTGAAAATTCAACTAATTTGTTAAAAATGTTATCACTTTGTTGAAAATTCAACTATTTTGTGAGAAACTCATTCTTTTGGTTAAAAATTCCACCGTTGAAAATTCAATTCTTAAGTTTCTTCCGTTTTTCTTGGTTTCAACTTCCACTATTTTGATGAAAATTGGGAAAATTTCTACCTACCTACCTACCTATGATAGAAAAGTCTTCATTTTTGTTAAAAATTTATCTTTTTTAGTTCAAAATGAACTATTTTCAACAGTGTTCTAAAGAATTTTCATTTTTTTAGTTTGAAAATTTAACTATTTTGTTAAAAATTTGATCACTTTGTTGAAAATTCAACTATTTAGTTAGAAAGTTATCCTATTTACGTGGAAATTCTACCGTTCAAAATTAAATTTTCAAGTTTCTTCCATTTTTCTTGGTTTAAACTTCCACTCTTTTGCCGAAAATTTAAAAAATGTCTACCGAAATAGTTAAATTTCCAACTAATTTGTTGAAAATTTAATCACTTTATTAAAATCCAATTATTTTGGTAGAAAATTCATCTTTTTGGATAGAAAATTCATCTTCTATAAATAGAAAAGTCTTCATTTAGGTTGAAAATTTATGTTTTTTAGTTCAAAATGAACTTTTTTGTTCAAAATTCAACAGTTTTGTAAACAATTCCTCTTTTTGGTTTGAAAATCCACCTTTTAGGTTAAAAATTCATCTTTCTTATTTAAAAATGAACTTTTTTGTTAAAAATTGTAATGTCTTTTAATAAGTTCGTCTTTTTGGTTTGAAATCTTAACTATTTTTTTGAAAATTCGTCTCTTTTGATTGAAATTTCAAAGACTTAGTTGTAAGTGCAACAGTTTGGTTGATTTTTTTTTAATTCAACTATTTGGTTGTAAATTCATCTTCATTGGTGAAAAATTATCTGTTTCGTTAAAAATTCACCTTTTCAGGTTCATTATTGAACCGTCTTCTGAAAAATTCGTCCTTTTGGTTTTAAAATTCATCTTCCTTGGTGGAAAATTATCTTTTTCGTTGAAAATTCACCTTTTCATCATAATTTAACTGTCTTCTGAAAAATTCGGCTTTCTGGTTTGAAAATTCGACAATTTGGTTGAAAATGTAACTGTTTTTGGTTCAAAATTCGTCTTTTTCGATTAAAAATATCAACTATTTTGTATTAGATGCAACTGTTTGATTGAAAATTATTATTTTTCAAATTAAATTTAAGTAAATAAAATAAATTAATTAATTAATTTATAATTCATCCTTTTTGATTGGAAATTCAACTATTTTGGTCGATAATTCTTCTTTTTCAATGGAAAATTTATCTTTTTTAATGGAAAAGTCTTCTTTTTTTATTAAAAATGTATTTTTCTTGGTTCAAAATGAACTTTTTTGTTAAAAATCTAACTGTTTTATAAAAAGGTCCTCTTTTTGGTTTGAAAATTTAACTAACTTGTTAAAAATTTAATCACTTTCTTCAAAACTCAACTATTTTGTTAGAAAGTCATCCTTTGTGTTTGAAAATTCCAATGTTAAAAATTCAAGTTTCTTTCATTTGTCTTGGTTAAAACTTCCATTTTTTTGTTGAAAATTGAAAAAATTTCTACCAGCATAGTTAAATTTTTAACTAACTTGTTGAAAATTTAATAACTTTATTGAAAATTCAACTATTTTGGTAGAAAATCCATCTTCTTGTATCGAAAATTCTTTTTTGATACTAGAAGAGTCATCTTTTTTGTTAAAAATTCATCTTTGTTAGTTGAAAATGAACTTTTTTGTTAAAAATTGAAATGTCTTCTAAAAAATTCGTCTTTTTTGTTTAAAAATTTAACTATTTTGTTGAAAATTCACTTCTTTAGATTAAAAAATCAACTATTTGTCAGTAAATGCAACTGTTTGATTGAAAATTAATTTTTTCTTTTTATTCAACTATTTCGATGAAAATTCATCTTTATTACGCAAAAATGATATTCTAACGTTGAAAATTAACCGTTTAGGGTGGATATAAGAACGTTTTTATAAAAGATTATTTTTTCTTTTAGCTTGAAAATTTCACTATTTGGTTAAAAGTCCAATTATTTCATTAAAAAGTCTATTTTTTTTGTCGAAAATTCAACTATTTTGTTAAAAAGTCATGCTCTTTGTTTGTAAATTCAACTGTTGAAAATTCAATTTTCTATTTTTCTTTGTTAAACATTCAAATATTTAAATATATATAATAAATATTTTTTGGTTGAAAGTTCATCTTCTCCGCTTGATAATTATACTGTTTTCTGAAAAATTTGTCCTCTTGGTTTAAATATTCAACTTTTTGGTGGAAATTTAGCCTTTTTTTATTGAAATTTCAAGTATTTGATTGTAAATATAACTTTGGATGAAAATGCAACTGCTTGTCGTTGAATTTTATTCTTTTTCCATAAAAAATTCAACTCTTCTGTTAAACATTCGTATTTTTGGATAGAAAGTTTGTCTTTTTGAATTGAAAATTAATCTTTTATTGTAGAAAAGACATCTTTTTGGTTGAAAATTCTCATTTTTGTTAAAAATTTATCTTTTTGTTTCAAAAGTCAACTTTTTTAAAACTATTCAACTTTTTAACTTGAAAACTCATCGTTTTTGGTAAAAATTCATCTTTGGGTTGAAAATTCATCTATTTTGTTTGAAAATACAATATATTTCGACTGGAAATCGTAATAATTTAAAGCGTTTTTTATATCCAATTTAATATAGTTAATATATTCCGGGAAAAACCGGAAAATGATAGTGAATTTTTTTTACCGGGAATTTCACAAATTTGTAGAAAAAAAAAATTTTCCAAGTTTAATTTCAACAGTTTTTGTAAATAATTAGTTGAATTGTTGTCTTTTTCAATTATGATATTATTCAGTTTACAATTCATAATTCGAAAATCTTTCACTCAAAAATTTTCCATTTTAGAATTTAATTTTTAAACGTACATTTTTCATTTAAATAATTTTATAATGCAGTTTTGAAGACTTAAAAATAAAAAAGGTTTGAAACCGACCATTTTGGATAAAAAAGCCTTTTTAGTTGATCAACTGTCAATATAAATTATAATTATTTTTAAAATTTAACTAACTATTAAAAAAAATTAAATAACTTCAAAACAATATATTCATATTTACAGACATTTAATAAAATATTGTTTTTATCTGAAATTTTAAACATTGAAATTTTCTAATTAAGAAAAAGAACAATTGCTTAATATTTATAAATATTTTACTCTTTATTTAAAATCATAAATTATAATTAAAAAATTTTCAAAACTAATTTTTAAAAAACTAGACTTTGAACGTTATAATTTTAATTCTTCTATTTAAAAAATTTAATTTACAAGTAAAATTGTCGAATTTTGCTCTATAATAAATATTAAACACCTATTATTAATTTTAGAAAAAATTTGAGTAAGTTGTAGAGATATTTATTAGGTCCGAAAAGATTAAAAATTAATTAAAAATTTGAAATAATTTCAAATAATTTAAACAAAGTGTCTACGTATACCGACCAAATTTGGCTATTCGTACCGAAATTTTTGTGCAAATAGTCCACGGCCTAATTTAAAACAAAATATAGATTTGTGCAGGTTTTGAACAAAAAATTTAGAAGATTTTTATAAATTGTCAAAGAAAAATTGAAAATTGCTTTTTATTTTAGAAAATTAGTATTAAGAGAATATTTAAAAAGAGTTAATAAAATTTCCAAAATTGTGAAAAATTAATCTAGAAGATTTTAAGGAAAGATTTTTAATTTTGCAGGATTTGAAAAAAAAAATGGTAGCAAGACTTCGAATCATTTTAAAAGATGTTTAGAAGTTCTGAAAATTTTCAAAAATATTTAAAATTTGAAGAAATGTAAAACAACACGTAGATGTTTCAAGATTTTGAAATAAAATTTTGAATCTTCTTCAGGATTTTTAAACTATTTAAAATAAAAATAATTTAGCTTCTGATTTAAGAAGGTTCAGTTTATAACAAAAATTTAATCTTACCATTTTTAATATTTCTAGCCCAAAATTGCTTTAAATTATTTGCAGCTCAGACCGGGAAATGACCGGGAAATTTTTCTGTGATTAAAACGGCCACCCTGATTCAAAATGAGCAATTATAAATAAAAAATGTTAAACTAAACGATTTTAAAACGAATTTTTTGAAACAGAAAGTCTTGATTCGTCCAATTTTCAGGAAGCTAAACATAAACTTTTAACGTTGCAATGTTCTATTTGAAAAACTTTTTATTTGTTAATGAAATTACTTAATTTTGAAATTTTCAAGATTTTCAAGGATTTTGAAAGGTTTTAATATAATAAAGAAATGTTCTGAAGATTCCTGTAAAAAATATTTAATGATTTTTTTTGGTTTTTTTTTTTTTTTTTTAAAAATTAATTTTAACAGAATATTTAAAAAGAATTTCAAAAAACAAAAAACAAATTTTAAGAAATGAATAACAATTGAACAATTATAACTTTAGACAACATTTAAGTAAGTTTAAGAGATAATTAGAAGTTTTGAACAGATTAAAAAATAATTGAAAACTTGAAAAGATTTCAAAAAATGTAAAAAAAAAATGTAGATTTTTTAAGATTTCGAATAAAAAATTTAGAAGCTTTTTAAACATTTTAAGAAAATTCAAAAGAACGAAAACAACTTATTAAGATTTATAGGAAAATTAAAATGATGTTCTTAATTTGAAAAATTATTTTCAAGATAAAGTTTAAAAAGATTTCAAAGGATTCTCAAAATTGCAAAAAAAAATCTGGAAAATTGTGAAGCAAGTTTTCTAATTTTGCAGAATTTATTAAAAATTTAGGAAAAATTCAAATCGTGGAAGAAGATATTTAGAAGTTCTGAAAAAATTTCAAAAATAATTTAAAATTTGTCAAAATTCCAAAAATTGTAAAATCAGGTTGGTCATAATTCGCGCGTTTTGTAAGTTTTTAATGAAAATGATTTGTTTTTAAAGAGAGAAATCACATTTTTTCGTACAAAAATCTCCAGTATTTTTTAATGTATTTTTTAATTGGAATCATATTACAGCAATCTTGTTTTGTATTATTTAATTTTTAATGTAATATCTTAAAATTGTCCGATTTTTAGTTGAAGATTTAAACAAATTAATAATTTAAATTGCAAAATATTTTATTACAAAGTTTCAAGAATGTATAATCATTCTAAAGGAAGATTTTACATTACAAAATTAAAAATCGACTTTAAAATAAAACAAGATGAAAATTAAATTTTCTAAAATTGATACATCAGTAATTGAATAATTTCGGTAATTTTAAATGGTTAAAATTCTGGAGTTCTGAATTTTTATGTTGAACGCTAAATATTTTATTTTTCCCTTTCGCATGTTTTAATTTTGTAATTGAAATTTAATTGGTTGAATTTTGGAAAATATAATTAGCAATTTAAAAATTATTAATTTTTTTAACGATTTAAATTTACTTGAAATAATTGAAATTTTAAAGGGTTTGAGTATAAAAAAGTGTTAATGTCACAAATTTTGGTAATTAAAATTTTTTTCACTGAAGAAATGTTTGCATTTTTAGTGTTTCTCATTTAAAATTAATATTTATTTTTAACGTTTTTTTTTTATTAATTCAAATAATTTTTTGATTTTAGCAAAATTTGTCTCATCAGCTTTAATGTTGAATTATAATTTTTTTATGTAATAACAATTTGAAATTCTAGAA
>JAABKJ010010760.1:0-10897 GCA_011634705.1 Andricus grossulariae
AGTCAAGGATGCAATTATCTGGTTAAAAATTCATGTATTTTATTGAAAATTCGTCTTGTTTGGTTAAAAATATTATTATTTTGTAATTAGATTAAAAATTCAACAATTTTGTTTATATGTCATCCTTTTTCAATTATAATTCAACAGTTTTGTTGAAAATTCGTCTATTTGTTTGGAAATTAATTTGCTTTGTTTGAGAATTCAATTATTTACTTGAAAAGTTGTCTTTTTAGCTCGAAAATTAAATAATTTGGTTTGAAATCTAACTTGTTTTTTAAAAATTCATTTTTTTGTTGTTGAAAAATAATCATTGGTTGAAAATTTAACAATTTTGTTGAAAAATCGTTTTCTTTATGTTTGAAAGTAAATTTTTTAAATTGATAATTTAACTATCTATTTTTGGTTAAAAATGTTATTATTTGGTTGAAAATTTAACTAATTTGTTGAAAATTCGTTGTTTTATTAATAATTATTTTTTATCCTAAAATCTATTCAACTATTGTTACATATATACACAAAACAGTCAAGGATGCAATTATCTGGTTAAAAATTCATGTATTTTATTGAAAATTCGTCTTGTTTGGTTAAAAATATTATTTTGTAATTAGATTAAAAATTCAACAATTTTGTTTATATTCCACCCTTTTTCATTTATGATTAAAAAGTTGTATTGAAAATTCGTCTATTTGGGTGAAAAATTCAACTATTTTAGTTGAATTTTTTTTTCTTGACTTACTGAAGAATCTTTTTTTGTTACAAAACAAAATATTTTGTTGGAAAGTCGTCTTTCTAGATTAATTCAACTGTTTTTTATTTTAAATGAATATCCTTTTAGTTCTAATGCCAACTATTACATTTTTCGTCGAGAATTCACCTTCTTTGGTTGAGAATTCAACTATTCGATTAAAAATTGATTAATATTGTTGAAAATGCACTAGTTTTTCTTCAAATATTAGGAATTTGAAGCGTATTAATTTGAATTTAGTATTGGTACCTACATTAATTTTATGAGAAGCGAATTTATTTTCCTATTTTCGTGAAAAACATTTTTTTTTCATTTGTAGCTACAGAATTTATTTATTTTTCGACTTTACTTTCTCGATTGAGTCAATTTCATCGCTGATGGCGATGTCCTTCAAATCTACAAAATTATCAAATAAATCGTTCAGGAAATATTTTCAAATTTAAGTGGAAAAAAGGGGAAATAAATGAGACGGACAGTGATTTCTGTAAATTGTACCTATCTATCTTTCTGTATTCACTGATGAAAATTTTATTTCAAATTTCAGAAATCCTCTTCGCCTTCAAGACCTATAATTTTCAAAAATGGCCGAGAGCAGCGTAGCAGGAAAAAGTAAGGCAAGTGACGAGAGGTCAGATGTGACGACCTTTACCTGGACGATAGAAAAATTCAAAGACAAGCGTGAAAGTTCATGCAACAGTTCCTGGAAATCGCCAACATTTCACATAGCAAATGATCCCAGCATGGAATGGTATCTTTTACTATGTAAAAGAAAAAAGCTCCTATCCTGTTCGGAATGCTACGACTGTGGGTTGACCTTCATAGGCCTGAGTCTCCGGAACATCTCCCTCGGGAATAATTTCCAATATCCCGTCAAAGTAAAATTCTCTATTGGACTTCCTAACAAGGGAAAACTCTTCAGTAGAAGCATGAAAATAGCAAAGGCCACCGGAGGCTTAAATTACGGCTTTCAGTATTTCCTTGAAGAATCCGAGTTATTGAAGCATCTTCCTCCGAATGGAAACCTCCACATAATCATCAAAATCAGACCATTCAAGTCGATTCCGAAACCGCATGAATATGTTGACAAAAACTTCCAGCCCTTTTTAAACAACAAGTCTCTCAGCGATGTTGTTTTTTATGTTAATGGAAGCGAATTTCCAGCTCACAAAGTTATTCTTTCTTCCGCTAGTCCAGTATTTAGTAGGATGTTCTCCAACGAAATGAGGGAAAATCTTATGAATCAAGTTGAGATGACGGAAACAGATCCGGACGTTTTCAATGAAATGTTGAGATACATTTACACCGGAAAGGTTGAGGATTTGAGTGACGTGGCCTTCGATCTTTACGAATTAGCTAATAAATACGATATCGTGGGTTTGAGAATGATGTGCGAACAATGTCTTCTGAACATTCTGTCAGTTGAAAACGTAATTCATGTTCTTGAACTTGCTGATTGTCATAATGCCTCGTACTTGAAGAACGAGTGCATCGCTTATATTGATAAACATTTTGATGATGTCAGGAAGACAGATCCTTTTAAGACTGTAAAGAGAGAACTGCTTGTAGATTTACTCTGTGCTGTGAGAGCCAAGAAAGTAAAATCTTCGTAATCGAGCAGTAAATAATAATTAGCCTTTAGTTCGACACGAAATTTCGATACGATAAAATTCGGTAAAACGATCAATTACTCGTTGATGTAATGCTTGAGTGCATGTTTTATATTTAATATGCCAAATTCATAGTGCATCTACGTATTTCGAATTTAAAAATATACATGAAAAAATAGAGGTGTAGTGATAACTATTTTTTACAGGGATGAATGATTTAGGCATGTAATACGAAAGGACATTTTTCTATATGTTAGTTGTGTGAGTGAAAAGATAGTTTAAATTATTATTGATTGAAATTATCGTATACAATATTTTGCAAACCTATTTAGTAAAATTTGAAGAAATTCTAAATCGTAGAATTGACAGAAAAAAGATTAATGATTAGTTAATATTCAATTTGGTTTTATGTAATGTGTGTTAGGTAATATTTACACCTGTTTGAAAGTTCTTTCAACATTTTTTCTTCGATGTAATGAATAAAGTTTTTAAATGTTTGCATAGATTTAATGAAATAAACAAGTTTGACGAATAAAACTAGATGACTGCAATTTTTAAATTATTAATTTAAATTTTATTATATTAGATTACTAAAAAACAAATATGAGCGGTAGCTGCGCGATTTTTTTTTCATCTCACACAATTTTTGAATTAAAATATAAAATTAATATTATTACAGAATGTTTCATTTAATAGTATCTAGTATCTAAAATAATAGAAAAGCAAAGAGAATATTTTTTATAACTGATGAAAATTGATATCTTATCTTCAAAATTAATATATAATATTTTTGTATAAAATATACAGAATATGAAACCATTGCATTGAAATCCAGTAACTTTTTATTAACAATAGAAATTATAGACGAAACATCTTTTTTGTTTAAAATCACGCACCAATTTCTAATTGTAAAATTATAACATAACCTTAAATTGTGATTTAATAATGACCGAATGCTAATTTTAAGAATAATGATTATCGGAAAAACCTTATGATTTGTTTAGGAAAACACTATCATAAAAAATGCTTCCAAACTGTAAATCTCCTTCCATATTTAATGATTTTTTTTTAAATAACCGATTTCTGGTGAATTAAACACATTAACATAACCTTAAACTGTTCAAAAATGGTAAATCTTTACGGTGAAACCGCTAGCTTAACTTACTAAAACTAAAGCACACCAAAATAAGCTAAATTTGCAGAAAAAATTGTAAATATTCTTTGAAATATAATAGTTTTTTTTATTAAACATACCACTAATTTTTGACGAAATATACATAGTGGAAAATTGTTCACATTTGAACATCTTTTTCGAAATCCAATGATTTTTTTGTTTTGAAATGTTAATTTTTCGTGTAAAACGCTAATATAACATAAAATTGTTATGAAGCTGTGATTTTCTTTGAAAAATATATTTATTATTTTTTTATTTGATTAAAAGTGCCAATTTTTGACGAATAATACTCTAACATAATCCAAACTTATTAAAATATACTAGCTTCTTCAAATTGTAACGATTTTTGTTTTAAAATACCAATTTTTTGTGTAAAACGCTCGATCCGTAAACGAAAATATTGTTAAAAAATTATGAATCTCTAAAATTCTAATGATTCTTGTTTAAAATGAAAAATTTCCTGCGAAAAACGTTTATTTTTTGCAATTTTTCAAGACTACAAAATTTTTGAAAAAATTCGAGTAAGTTTAAGAGATATTTAGAAGTTTGGAAACGATCCAAAAACAATTTAAAATGTGTAAAGATTTCAAAAAATTGTCTAAAATATGTAGATTTCGAAGAAAAAAAGCTTTTTAAAAATTCTGAAATATTTCAAGAGAATAAAAAGTTTAAATCCCAGTTTCCGACGAAATACACTAAAAAAATCCCAAGACACAACATAACCTAAAGTTGTTGAAAATTTTAAATATTCTTTAAAATATTTAAATATTATTTGAAATATTTAAATATACTTTGAAATATTATAATTTATATAAAAAATGCCAATAATATCTAATGCAAAAGACCTCTTCTTTAAAATAATTGATTTTTGTTTTAAAATACTAATTTTTGGTGTAAAACGCTCTAATAATATAACCTGAAATTGTTCACAGTCATGAAGGCTGAATTATAGTTTTAAAAAAATATACTCATCGTTTAAATTGAAAATTGAGAATTTCCGAGGAAAAATACTAACACAATCCAAAATTGTTAAAAGATGATAAATCTTGTTCAAATTATAATGAGTTTTGTTGTAAGGTTTTTAAATTCCAATTTTTTGTGTAATACGCTAACATAACCTAAAATTGTTCAAGAATTATGAACACGTAATGAACCTTTAAAATCTGATGATTTTTGTTTAAAAAAGTCAATTTTCGGTTTAAAAAAACTCGAACAAAACCGAAAAACGTATATATTTAAACACAGAAAAATCTCGGATACAAATTTTTTCTGAAAAATGACTTTTTCTATGACTTTTATGTTTAATTTTCAAAATTTAAAATTTGAGCTATAAAAAAACTTTAAGTAAGATATTTTTTAACATCATTTTCGTTAGCTACGATTTATTTGATATATTATTAATATCTAATTAAAACTGTCGCTAAATTTTATTTTATAGTTGAAAAATTTGAAGTGAGTAGTTCCGCGCGGTTTTTATTTAGCAGATGGCGCTGATAAATTAAAAGTGTGTCGTCTGCTCTATTTGGAGAAAACAGGGTGGATAATCAAAATGTGTTTAAAAACTGTATAAAATTTATTACTAAAGAACAGTCATCTCAATAAAGCAGTGAATGAAAAAAGTGACATATTCAAATGGTTGCCACTAAGTGAAATAAATTCACCTAAGCGACTAAATATTCGCCAATAAATCAGTTATTTAGTGCCTTTGAGGTTATGTGTCGGAATCAAGTTTAAAAATAAAAAGTTGTTTAAGTAAATATCTATATAGAGAATTGTATTGAAAATGGCAAAATATACTACGTAGAAAAGTAAGTTCATAAAATGTAGAAATTTCTATAATTTTTCCGAAAAAAATTGTCAAGAGGGTTACACCTACAAAAAAAAAATGGAAACCATGTTCAAATTTTCGGTTTTTGGTTTAAAGTCCTCAAGGCAAAGGTAAGTGTTTTATTATATAGTTTTATTCCAATTTTATCAATGCCATCTGTCACTTTTTATTAGTCAATTTTTACGATTATTATTTTAAAACTTAAAAGTTAGTTTTTAATTATTTGTTCATTTATTCTCTCTTATATTTTTTTTCCTTTTTTCACATTTATTTTGCAATCTAAAATAATTTTTTGATATTTTTTCTATAATTTCTAAACTTTTTTACATTTTCAAAGAGATAGGAAAAATTAAACTTATTTTGAAGAATTTGAAAAAAATGTATAAGCTTTTGAATACTTTCGACAAATTTGAGTTTAATTTTTTTTTTTAAGATTTCTGGGGAAATTTTAAGTGCTTTACGTTTTATTTGAAGAGAATAATTTTAAGTTTTAAATATTTCAAAATGTGTGGAAAAAGACCGGAAGATTTTACAACAATTTTGTTTAATTCTGCAAGATTTTTAAAAAGATTTAGGGATTCTGCATTTTGAAGGGTTGCAAGCGACAAAAAAAAATCTTAAGATTCAAAATTTTTCAATTTTTCAAGATTACTAAATTTCAGAAATAATTTGAATAAGTTGAAGAGATATTTAGAAAAGTTTCACAAAGAGTTAAAAATAATTATGAACTTGAGAAAAATTAACAAAATTTTTTACAAATTCGTGAAAAAAATGTTCAGCTTTTTAAGAAATTTGAAAGGTTTCAGGAAAATAAAACAATTTTCTTACGATTTATGGGGAAATTTCAAATATTTAAACAAAAATTTTAATGAATTCCAAGAGAAAATTAAAAAAGATTTCAAAAATTTTTAAATTATTTTCTAAAAATTTGAAAAAGAATGTAAAATATTTCAAAGCAAAATTAAGAGATATTTAGAAGTTTTGAAACGATAAAAAAACAATTTAAAATGTATAAAGATTTCAAAAAATTTTCCAAAATATGTAGATTACAGAGAAAAAAAGCTTTTTAAAAATTCTGAAATATTTCAAGAGAATGAAAAATTTTTCTTTACATTCAAAAGATTTAAAATTATTCTTTATTTTGAAACATTCAGTTGAAGAGAATATTTTTAAAAATTTGAAAAAACTGTAAGAACATTTAAAATATTAAAGAAAAATTAATTGTATTCTAAGAAAAAATTGAAAGAATATTCCAAAAACTATTTTTGATTATTTCCTAAAATTTTGAAAAGTAATATTAAAGAATTTCAAAGCAAAATTTTATAATTTTGCAAGATTACAAAATTTTGGAAAAAATTCAAGTAAGTTTAAGAGATATTTAGAAGTTTTGAAACGATTTAAAAATAATTTGCCAAAATTGTCGAAGAAGAGTCTGAAAAATGTTAAAGCAATTTTTTTAATTTAGCAAATTTTTTTAAGTTCTAGGGAAAATTCGAATAATTTTAAAAGATATTCAGAAGGCTCAGAATTTCTGAAAATATTCAAAAAAGAATTTCCTTAAGATTCATGGGAAAATTTTTAATAATTTCTTAAAATTTCGAAAAAGATTGTAGAAGAGTTTGAAGCAAAATGTTTCAGTTTAGCAGGATTAATTTTTTCAATTCGAATAAATTCAAGAGATATTTAGAAGATTTGAAAAGATTCAGAAATAATTTTAAACTTTAAAAAGATTTAAAAATTTGTTAAACGAAATGTAGATTCTTAAGGATCGTGGGAAAATTCGAAAAAGTTTTTTGTTATGAAAAATTAAGTTTTAAAGGAAATTTAAAAACATTTCCAAAGGTTTCTAAACATATAAGAAAAAATTGTGGAACAAATTTTTTCAAAATTTTAAGAAGAATTGGAATCGGTTTAAAAGATATTTTTAGGCATTTAAGATGATTTGAAGATATCAAAAATATTTTAAAACTTGGAAAGATTTTCGAAGTTTATAAAATATTTTTAAATTTCTTCCAAACTTCTAAAAATCCTAATTTTCTTTTAAACTGACTCGAATTATATTGATATAACTTTAAAAATAAACTGATAATATTTATTACCTTGTTCTCAGATCGCAGAATCTAATTTTAACTCGAATTTAAGTGTTCGAAAACTTTTAACTGATAAAAAGTTATTCAAAATATTTATTTTTTGTTAAAAATGATTTTTCCCTTCGAATCGAAAAATTACACGCGCGCGTAATTTTAGAAATATTGTAACTCCCTTTTCCTAAAATTTTGAAGTAGGAATTTTCAAAATCTAACGAATTCTGATTTGGAATAGGGATTTTTTTGTGAAATCCCTTTTTATAAATCAGAATTGAAACTATTTCCCAAAATCTCCCGTTCCATTTAAAAAATTACCGCTTTTAAGAAAAAATTATAATTCTTTACAGAAATTCCCAGCTCTATCTCAGAATTATAAATTCTTTTATAAAATTCCATGTCCCAAAGTCAAAATTACAATTCTTCACGGAAATTCCCAGTTGGTTAGACATTTTTAAATTTCAAATTCAAACCATAAATATTAATTATTAATTTTTCCAGGAACATTTCCGGCTTGCTCTGTACCTTCAAGAAGAATTTTTCCATCGCCCCAAGTTTTGAAAATCCACAAACAGAAATTGCGCTTTGTGGTCAAAAATACGAAACAGACGATTGGACGAACATTACCCCAAAAATAATATCAAGATTGGGTCAAAATTTGCATCAAAATGAAAAACATCCTCTGGGCCAAATTAAGCGTCGCATAAAAAATTATTTTTACAAGTCCTACTATAATCGAGTTGGAAATCCGATTTTTAGCGTCTTTGATAATTTGAGCCCAATTGTCACCACTCATCAGAATTTTGATTCCTTACTGATTCCAAAAGATCATGCGAGTCGAAGTAAAAATGATTGTTACTATATTAATCAAAGGACTTTATTGAGAGCCCACACCACTGCTCATCAAGCTGAACTTGTTTCGATGGGACTTAATAATTTTCTGATCTTCGGAGACGTTTATCGAAGGGACGAAATTGATTCTACACATTATCCAGTTTTTCACCAGGTGGATGGTGTCAGGATTTGCACTGAGGATGAGGTTTTTGAGAATGTGAGGGGCACTAATGGATTAAAACTATTTGAGCATAGAGGAAATGAGACTCGCGATAAACAAGGATGTCATACTTTGGAGTCTGTTAAGATTATGGAGTTTGATTTAAAAAATGCACTTGTTGGTCTCGCCCAAGCACTTTTTGGAAAAGGTATTTAATATTAGTTTCAATCCAAATTTAAGCCGTTTCAAATAAAGTGATCGCAGGTGAGGGATAAACTAGAAATCAGGGAAAAGTCATGAGATTTTGTTGGTCAGGGAAAGTCAGGGATTCTAAAAAAATTTCAAAATTTAGGGAATTTTTGTAAGAAGCACTTTAGGTAACTGTGAAGAATAATCAGGGGCTACCATACAGTCACTTTTTTCGTAAATCACTTATTAGTCAATTTTTTCAGATAATTTTCTATCTTTAAAATAAATCTATACCTATTTCTGAATTTTCTTAAATTATTTTGTCATCTCTTAGGGTATTTTTAAACATTCGAAGGAATTTTCAAGGTCTGTAAAAAGTTTCAAAGAACTTCGAAAGTTTTTAAAGACTTCGAAATATTTTAGGGTATTTTAAAAGATTCCAAGGAATCTCTAGTATGTTTCAATAATTTGAAGGGATTGCAAAGGATTTTAAAGATTTTAGGATATATTTATAGGCCCAAGAAATTTTCAAGAGAACTAAAAAGTTTCAAAGAATTTCGGAAAATTTCAAAAGATTTAAAATATTTTAGAGTATTTTAAAAGATTTGAAAGTATTTTCAAGATATTGAAAAATTTGCAAGAATTTAAATAGGGATTTAAAACAAATGCGCATGGGGGTTTTTAGAGTTTCGGAAGATATGGAACGATTTCATGGGACTAAGCAAGGTTTTAGGATATTTTAAAAGATTCCACGGGGTTTTATCAGATTTTAGACGATTGCAATGATTTTAAGGAATTTTAAAAGCGTTGAAGGTATTTTGATAAATTTTCCAGGATTTTAGCAAATATCAAATTTCATGTAATTTCACAGGATTTTAAAGATATTCAAAAATTTCAAGCTATTACCAAATATTTTTAATGATTTCAAAGATTTAATGATTTTTTTAAAGATTCCAAGAAATTTATCATTGATTTCAATAATTTGAAGAGATTTCACAAGATTTTAAAGGATTTGATATATCTTAGGGTACTACTTGTATTTAGTAGATTTCAATAATTTGAAGTGATTGCAAAGGATTTTAAAGATTTAAAAATATTTTTAAAATTTCAAGGAATTTTCATGTGCTTTAAAAATTTGCAAAGGATTTCAAAAGATTCCAAGGAATTTTCAGTTGATGGAATTTAACAGGATTTTAAATATTTTAGGGTTTTATTTTATTTGTAATATTTTAGTAATATTATTATTTTATTTTTTATTTTAAAAGATTTTAAAGGATTTGAAATATTGTAGAGTATTTCAAAATATTCCAAGGAATTTTCACTTGATTTCAGTAATTTAACGGAATTTCAAAGGATTTTAAATATTTTGGGGTATTTTTTGAATTCCAAGGAATTTTCAGGAGCTTTAAATAGTTTCAAGGGATTCACAAAAAATTCAAATGATCTGAAATATTTTAGGGCATTTGTGAAAATTCCAAGGAATTTTTAAGAGCTTTAAGAAGTTTCAAGGGATTTCAACAGATTTTTAATATTTTATGGTATTTTTTATAATTCTAAGGAATTTTCAAGAGCTTTAAATAGGTCCAAGGGATTGACAAAATATTTAAATGATTTGAAATATTTTATGGTATTTGTGAAAATTCGAAGGAATTTTTAAAAGTTTTAAAAAGTTTCAAAGGATTTCAAAAGATTTTAAATATTTTAGGGTATTTTTGAAAATTCTAAGGAATTTTCATGAGCTTTAATAATTTTCTAGAGGTATTAAAAAAATTTCCAGACATGATCAAATGATGATTTTTAAGAGCTTTAAAAAGTTTCAAGGGATTTAAAATTATTTTAAGGGTTTGAAATATTTGATGTTATTTTAAAAGATCCCAAGGAATTTTCAAATGATTTTCAGTAATTTAATGGGCTTTCAAAGGATTTGAAATATTTCAGGGTATTTATAAAGATTTCAAGGCATTTCCAAGAGATTAAAACCATTTTAAGAGACTTCCGAGGATTTTAATGCTTTTAAGAAATTTTAAAAAATTTGCATGCCGCTGTAAAGAATTTCCTAAAATTTCGTAACATATGAAACGATTTTATATGACATATAAGATTTTATTATATTTTTGTATTATATTATTCTAAGATAGTTTAAAGGATCCAAGTCATTTATAAGATTTCCGAGGATTTAAATTATTTCAGGGGATTTTAACACCTCTCAAATAAATTTTCAGGACTTAAGGAAATATCAGATTACGGAACTTTATGATATTTTAATGGATTTGAAG
>JAABKJ010010761.1:0-10896 GCA_011634705.1 Andricus grossulariae
GAATTCCAAAATTTTTTATTTTCGACTGACCCTAGTACACATTTTGATTCTTAAAATCATAGAAAAACTATTTTTTTCAGAGATCTGATTTTTGGCACAACAACTACCATACACAATTTGTTGTCCCTTTACGGGTTCGATAGAGTTTATTAAAACTTTTTCATCAATCCTTATATTTTTTTAAAATTAACAATTAAACTTCTAAAATGCGGATTAACAGTAAACATTTTTTGCTTTTTTCGTACAATTTTGTTAAAAGGATATCCGTTTTGGTTGAAAATGCAACTGTTTTGTTGAAAATTTAACTATTTCGTAGAAAATTTACTTTTGGTATAAGATTCGTATTTTGGTGTTGAAAAGTCAAACTGACATATTTTTTGGATGAAAATTGAACTATTTTTTTTTAATTTGTCTACTTTGATTTTAAAATTCATGTTTTTTAGTAAACATTTTATCTTTTTTGAATGAAAATGCAATTGTTTGGTAGAAAATTATTCTACGAGTACTTTGCTTGAGGATTCCACTATTGTATTTGAAAATTTTGGTCAAACCACTTTGTTAAGAAATAATTTTTTTTTTAAGATTCATATCTTTAGTTGAAAATTTATCTGTTCAGTTGAAAACTTACCTTTTTTTGTTTTAATTATTTTCTTGAATGAAGCTTTATCTGTTTGGTTGAAAATTTAACTATTTTGTTGCAAATTAATTTTTTTGCTGAAAATTCATATCTTCTGGTTGAAAATTCAATTGTTGCACAGAAAATTCGTCTTTCAGCTTAAAGGTTCAACAATTTAGATAAATTTTCTTCTGGCAACTATGTTAAAAATATTACAGAATTAAAATGCTGGTAAATGAATATTAATGTTTAGGGAAAATGAAAAATTGGTCAAGGAAATATCGGGGAATTTAAAATATTAAATTTTTGGCCACCCTGCCTAATTCTATCAGCAATAACTAGGAAAGCAGCAAAATGCAATCCATCTTCATTTTTTCCCCCATAATTTGTTTGACAAAGTGAAACATGACTTGAAATTTAATTAACAATGGACATTTATATATGTATGAGAATCACCCGTCAAGCATGAACTTTATTGAAAACTAATTATTTAAAAAAGTAATTAGAATGATTTTGAGATTAATAATAAAGGGCTTAGATCCCGTTCGTTCAAACTTCACTTCTAAGGCAACTCTATCATAATTAATTAATTTAGAACATTTTCAATTTGTATCCACAATTTTGAAAATGTTCTAAATTTTTGAAATTTGGTCTAAATGAAACATTTCATGGAAAATTTTTTGAAATATATTTTATATTTAGTAAAAATTTGGATATTTCTTTATCTATAAACAAAATTTTTACTTTTTCATCGAAATAAAAAATGGCATTAGGGCATTTTGCAAGTTTTTTTGTCGTGTACCAGAAACTTCGACAAGAATTTCTGAAATTTTTTCTTAAATTTTGTTTTAAATTTTGAAAATGCTATATGAAATTTCTTAATCTATCAGAAAAATAACTTTTTCTATTTTTTGAAAAATTTCAAAATGTTGATAAGTATACAACTTTTTAAATTTTTATTGTAATTAAAAATGCCAGAAGTATCATTTGCAACTTTTTGTTCCTGAGCCAGAATCTTTGACAAACATTTTTTAAATTCTTGGAAACTTTTTTTTTACAAATTTTGAAAATGATCTAAATTTTTTACCTCGGTCGGAAATATCTAGTTAACGAACGTGCACTCAATTTTGGGATCCTACAAAAATTGTATCAAAGGATGATTTGATTGGGCAAATCCTTTAAAAGTTAGCGGGGCTACGACATTCAGGTCACATTCAGGTCATTCAACGCACATGCATACAGACATACATACAAACATACAGATGTACAGACAGAAAAATATGAAATTTTTTAATTCTTTGATTTTGGATGACCACATTACACTCTCATGACTGAGAATGTACAAAATTGAGTGAACACAAAAATTGTGCAGTACATGGCCTCTATGCAATTCTTTCCGTAAATTTGAATGGCGTATTTACTTTTTCCTTACCTCACAGATTTAAAAAAATTGTTCAAACAAGTTTTGTTTAAACAATTGAAAGATCGGATTATCTTCTACAAAAAATCATCTTTTAATAAAATGCGCTCATCCCCATAAACAGTTCTTTGTTATGCTTATTACTCTGCCCATAGGAATAAATAGTTTTGAAAATTGTTCATGACTTTTTGAATTGTTTATAAATTTTCAATGTATTACAGAATGTTTATCAAAAGAAAAAAGATTCATTTTTTCCATTTCTACACCAATTGTCAAGAAAATAGGCAAGCTGAAACTTTCTATGCCTTAGTTTCTTATTTCTGTATTTTCTTTCCGAAATTTAGAATGCAAAACAAAAATTATGATACAAATTAAATGTGTAAAAAACACAATTTCTCGAGGTGTATTTATCAACCATTAGAAGGCTAGACCCATTTTAGCTCTTATTCTGTACTTGATGTAAATGCCAGCCTTCTATGTTTTAAATTTCAGTAGCAGTAATTGTTTAAAAAAATATATATTATCTCCGTCCCCTCTCGAAGCACATTTTTTTAAATGTGAAGAAAAATAACACCTATTGAATGAATTTCATCCTCATTCGAAAAAGTGAAAATCATCGGACTCATTTCATTTCTTTATGCGGAAAAAAACATAACGCATAATTTGATAGAGTATATAATTCACTTTTGTTTCTAAAATTATTTAGATTTGGATGTTTAATGCAGATTTAGATTAATTGCCGCACGTGGAAAAATTTCGTGGCAGTCTTGAATCTTGCTGAAGTCAGTACCGTTTCTTTCAAGCCTGTCTATTCACGCAATACTAACCTGGCGCCACACGGGCGCTGTCTAGTTTTGTTACGTGTTCAATTCCAACCTTTCTGCTGTCTATTCCCAGTCTTGGCGCTATCTAGGAGTTCGTTACGAATTTAAATATATAAAGACTGTCCAGATTTTAGCTAGTTTCTAGACAGAATTTGGTTTCGACTTAAACAAAAATTACAGAAGTGAATTCAGCAAATAATAATTTTGGAATAAAATATTTAGGGAATTACAATACATAATTGCATAAATGCTCAAGTAATAACTAAATACACTATTTCATATTTAAGATAATAAACAATAATTATTGAAGGTAATTGAAATCTTAATATACGAACTGTACACTGAAAAAAAGAATTTCTGGAACCAAGAAAATGCATTTACTTGAATCCTATTTCTTAGGCTATATTTTATCAATTCAAATAAATATTTCTTACATTCAAGAAAATGACTACCTTGATTCAAAAATCTAGATTAATTGAAATTGGATTAGTCGCTCAAGAAAATATTTATTTGATTTAATGAGTTCGATTCTTTGAATTGATTCGGACGCATTTGAATCAATTAATTTTGCATACTTGAATCAAGTTTTTAGGTTTATTTAAATCAAAGAAATAATGGTTTAATTCAAAATAATATTAATTACATTAAAAATATATTTATTTGTTACAAAGAGTTCATGCATTTATACCAATGAAGCGAATTTATTTAGATGAACAAAATATTGTGTTTACATAAATATTTATTTCTTCAGTTGAAGGAAATATTTCATTTTCTTACTAGAATTAAATTATTCATAACAAATAAACAGTTACTCAAACTAAGTAATTATTTTTTTCAATCAAATATTTAATAATTTCGCGTAATTGGTTTTAATTTAATACTTCTTCAGATTAAAGAAATATGTTGTTAAATTCAATATCCATGTTTTTGATTTGAAGAAATATTTCATTGGCATTTATGGTGAGGGTTAAATACGGCTCTCCACCTTAAAATTTCCATGTTGAGACAGCGTCGTGGTCAACGCTGTGGACTTTACACTCGGCGGACCCAAGTTCTATTCCTACTGGAGGTGGATTTTTCATGGAATTTTTCTGTTTCAGTTTCATCAAGATTTTAAATTATGTGATTTGTTCAAATTGAATATGTATAATAATAATAATGTTAATTATAATTAAGGCTGAACGAATGCATTTGTTCATTTAGGAACATATGTACTACAGTTGAAGTACGAACTACTTATTGCACTCGCGCATGGTTCAGGCCAAAGAAATATAGTTTTGAATCAATGGTATGTTTTTTTGCTTCAAATATTAAAAAATTTGATGTGAAGAAATAGTTTTTAGAGCCAATCAAATATTTGCTAGACTTTAAAATATATTTCTTTCCATCAATTCACATTTCCTCATTTCAAAGAAATATTTATTACCATTCATGACACATTCATTTGGAACAATGAGTCATTTATTTGGCTTAAAACTTAGATTTTTGTCTTCAATTAGCATTTCTTTGATTCAAAGAAATATTTCCGTGCGACCAATAGGTCGTATTTTTGAATCAAACAATGTTAACTGAATCCTATTTACATTTGTCTGGCTGCAAGAAATTCTTTCTTTCATTCAAAGTTCATATATTTATTTGCCTCAAATAAATATTTCTTTGAGAATAATCAGGACTTGCACTTACTTCAGCCAAGTAAAATTCACTTGGTACAAGTAATCCTTTTTTCAGTGTATTCTTCACAACGATTTTAAAAAAATGTTTAGACACATTTTCTTTCAATTGAATTATATTGTAAAGTTATGATAAATTTATAATAAATTTATAATAATAATATGTATAATGCTTTGTATGACATTTATAATATTCTAGAAAATCAATATTTGATCCATTTTAATTGTTTATTGATTAAGTGAATCATAATTAAGCCTAACGTATCAATTATTTATGTATTAATGTAATTATGCGAGAAAACATAACAGATTACAGGAATATAATATCTCATTCAGTTTTTCCATTGACAAATAATACTTGGCTCGGATTTGGACGTTATATCTTGTAATTATCAATTCAAACCACTCCACAATACTTGACAGTATGAGTGAAAAACTAAACTTAAACATTCATAAACACGATACTTTTGTAAAAAACATGAATGTATAAAAATGAACAGTTTCGGAACGAACGTAATCGCAAATATTGTATCCATCACGTTTGCATTATCTGGCTTTACTGCACCTTAGAATCATTCGTTTTTTTAATTTTTATTTGTACTTCACTCAAGTGATTCTCAAACAATTGTCACCCTCTAGGAGTCAAGAAATGCAGGAGAGATTTTAAATCTTAGACTTTTTCTTTTGTTATTCCGATTTGTTCGGCAGCTGGAGCCTTTTCCAAATCATCGAATACCATCGATTTTTCAATAAAATAAGTCACAGAAGAACTTGTGTAATTTTCGTAAATATCAGCTTTGCCATTAGGAAAATACTCAATTTTGACAGCTTTCCTAATTTGCAATCCTTTTAGAATCGTATCTTTGTTCTCTATTTCAGATTCATAATCTTACGTGATGAAGTCCTTCTGCTCAATAACAGTAAAAGGGGGATTTCTAGCACTTTTGATTAGTTCTGCATATTCTTTAGCAGTTTCTATGCTTTCTGCCATTTTTTTCTCCCCGTACATACCAAAGTTTCTATCGCATTGACAGTATGAGTGTCCGCGAACAGGGTATAAATGGTAAACAGGTACTTCTAATTTCTGAGACAAAACTGATGAAAATACCAGCATCATGTGATTTTTGTTCTGGCCCCCACAAGCATCAGGAAACAAAAAAATTCTATTATAATAATTGAGTTTTGGTAACGGAAGATTTTGTCCAAAATCAAATTCGAGGCACAAATTTTCTTTGCAAGTGGATAGCATCGATTTCTTCAATATTGAATATTCAACAATTTTTTGCTAATGTTCAAGGATCACGGGATCATTTTCTTTGCTTACTTCTTCATATTCATAGCAGTCGTTACAACAATGGGTCCGTGGAACATCAAAAGTGAAATTTACGAAGTGATTGAAATATTTTGAATATGTCGTTTCTGGAAGAGGTACAATCATATCGCCCGTTTCTTTCTTATAGTATTCTATGAATTTTTTTTGCAAACCACACAAAGTCAAACTGCTGCCACTGAAATAATTCAACGCTGATTGTGTGTAATGTGATTTTGAATCGCGAAGTCTTTCGCAATGCTGGCTTATTAATTTTTTTTACATTGTCTGTTAATCGTGCGAAATGATTAACCGATTTTCCGCGGTTGTCTATGAAGCTCACATTTTTTATTACTTCTTCTTGAACTGTAATCAGTCTGGACCTTGAAATGACGATGACTTTGAGCAAAAAAGTTTGACATATTTCGAATTCATCATTGGCTCGATACTGCTGAGGGAAAAAATAATTCCAGCGAACCATTTTTGACTGCAAATAATTAGCGTTACCGGCGGTGGACTTTTTATCGCACATCATTGTACTCAATAAGACGTTCTGTGCAGTATAATCGGCCAATTTCCAAAAATTGTCATGTAATTTTCTTTTGGATTGGCCATCTATTTTTAGATAACATTTCTTCGTACAGCAGGATATGATGACTACCAACTCTTTAGAAGCAACATTTTTTCCAGTAGACACAGAAACGTATTCTTTCCCCTGTAAGATCCAATATCAAAAAATACTTTCTGCAATAATTATTAAAAAAGTTTACGCGCTTTTTTCAACAGCTACAAAATAGTGAACAAATAGTGAACACAATACAGTCTTAAAACCATTTATGATTATTTTAAATTAAGTCGGAGGGACTCCCTCCCCTAATTTGATTTTTAATTAAAATTCCCCCGAAAATTCTTCTGGTTACACCCCTGATATTTGATACAAATTAATCGCATGATTGACCTATTAAAAAAACTATAGAAACACATTTAGCGAATATATATACTGGATATTTTTTTTTAACTTGAGACATCGAAATATCTCAAAAAATACGCATCCTATGAAAAAATGTCCGTAATAAAAACTTTTTATTTTCGAAGGAAAAAAGCGACTTTGAATAAATTTACCCCACCCCAACCCACCAGGAGGCATCACTAGGGTATATTTCGTGCGTAAATCAAAGTTTCAAACAATTCCAATAATATTTGCCCAACTCACGATAACTTATTTCTTAAAAAGTAGTTGAATTTGGGGATGTTTTTTTTCTTCAGTTTTTCATCCTTGTTATTAAAAATAATGAACCGTTGGAAAAACACCAAATAAAACAAAATTTCATCCCGTCATTTTCTATAAGCCTGTATTTGAAAAAAAAATTAATTTTATGACTTTTAATATTTCCGTCCAACGACACGTTTGGACAATAATTTCACCCGATTTCGAACGCTGGGCGAGTTTTTCGATCCAGACCCTTAATTATTGTCGGTTTTCAATTTAGTTTTGCTCAGAAAACACAAACAAAGGATATCGAACAAAACCTAAAAACATTAGTTAAAACTAAAAAAAGAATGTGCTAGTTTTGAGCTTTGTTCGCCGCCCGTCCTCGACATGCCTCTGTTGAAGAAGACCCTTATAAAGAACTACTCCGTGGAGAGTTGTTTGAACTCAAAAATTCCCTCCATACTTTTTTCCGCCGAACGTGAAAAAGCATAGTATTAAATAGCTATTGACAAACATCGCCATATTGTTCAGCAATTAACTTTTTTATGCACAAATGGAATTCCGTAGGCATCGACAGAGTATAATACGCTCAGGGTTCAAATTTCAAGTCATTTCGTTGAAATGAAAAAAAGTTACAGCAAGTTTATTTTAAAAAACCCATTCAATTCCAATCGTCGGAATTTGCAGTTTATATTTTATTTTTCATAAAGTTCAAATCGGAAAAAAAAATTTTCTACACAAAAATTGTGCTCTTCATCAAGCTCTATATGCACATATTTTTTTCAAACGGTTTTTTTCAATTTGAGTTTCAGATAATTTTTCGCGTCACTTTATCTGGAATGGGAGACGAGGAAATACAAAGCCGAGCGTACCGTCGGTTATTGCATCCGGAGCCTCAATTATGAAATCATTCAGTTTATAATGTGTAATTGTAAAATCTTTTACCATCAAAGTTTTTCATTTTATTTCTTCATTTTTAAGGGTACGTTTTCCATTAAAAGAATGTTAAAATTGGGTTTTGAAGACTTACACAGTACAGGATAATTATCTTTTGAGACTGAAATTTTTTGACAACAAATGTTTTAAGTTAATCTAATGTAAATATAAATTCATTAATTTCGTGTATTCGAAATCTAAAAAATCTAAAATAACTTTATAAGCTGTCTGTTTTTTCAGTCTAAAATATGTCATTTTTCACGACTTCAATTTGAAAAATTTTAATTAAGAAAAAGAACAATTTTTTAATAGTCAGCAATGTTTGACTGTTTATTTTAAATGAACAATTATAAATGAAATATTCAAAACTAAACAATTCGAAACTGAATAGTTTGAAACCGAAAGCCTTGAATCGTTAAAATTTTGGAGAGCTAAACTTAAACTTTAAACGTTACAATGTTAATTTTAATTGTTCTAATTGAAAATTTTTTATTTGTGAGTGAAAATGTTGAATTTTGATGTGTAAAAATCAAATAAAAATGTATTCATTTAGGAAAAAATCGAGTAAGTGGAGGAGATATTTAGAAGTTTTTAAACAACATTTTGAAGCTTTTAAGGATATGGAAAGGTTTAAGATAATATAAATATTGTCTTAATATCCATGGGAAAATTTTTAATAATTTTTATTTTGAAAAATTAATTTAAACAAAATATTTTGAAGCGAAAGCAAACTTTGATGAATGAATAAAAATTGAACAGTTATACATTTGAAAAAAATTGGAATAAGTTTCAGAGATATTGAGAAGTTTTGAAAAATTTTCAAGAATAATTGAAAATTTATGAAGATTCCAAGAAATGTAAAATGAAATGTAGATTTTTGAAGATTTTGAAATAAAATTATGTAGCTATTTAAGGATTTTGAAAGGTAAAGTAAAAAAATATGGTTTCTAGAGAATGTTTTAAAAGATTTCAAAACAAATTTTGATGTATAAATAACAATTGAAAAATTATTCATTTACAATGAGTTAACATTAAAATAATTTAACTTCTAATTAAACAGTGTTCAATTTAAAAAATTGTAATCTTTCAATTTTTATTGTTTCTAACTTAAAATTGCGTAAAACGATATAATTTTGAAAATTTATACATTTTTTGATTCATTCTTCAATTTAGAGCATTAAAAATAATAGAGTGCATTTATAATTAATACAAATTTTGATTTGTTAAAACGATTACTTCAAACAAATAATTTGTTAAGAACAAGAAGAAGTCTGCCTCAACCCGGATTTGAACCGAAAATATGAATATCGCAAAGAGTGGAAATAGGCGCCTACATGTTGCTGTTTAAAAATAATAATTTTATAGTTTAGGCTTGAGTTCGAAAATTTTATAAATATTTTATACTTGTTTATAAATGATTATACCATGACACACAAGACGCAGCTTGTAAATGTAAGAACATGATTTCTATTTAAACATCTGTTAATTATGTTTATACCATTGATGATTAATATATTTATATAATTTATAATAAACATTCAAAGCGAAAAAATAACTTTAAAATTATTATTGACCTCCCCCTTGAGAGCGGAGGGGAATTATTGGATGCCCCCCCCCCCTAAAGCCCTTCTCTGGATCCGCGCCTGACTGCTGTTCTCCCCTCGCTAACCCCACCTCAGCGCTCGCTTCAATAACACTGCGTTGAAATCACGCTCAAGTACGCACGAGTGTTTATACCGCGCTCCTGGTTGGTCCAGCTTAAATATTGAATAACTTAAAAACTGATATAATAACTCAACTGATTTTTGGAAAAGGAATTTTCGATTTATCTTTTGATTTGTTATACAGCCCTATAAATCTGGACACTTGAGTCTGGAACACCCTGTATGTATAAAATCCTTTGAAAATTATTTTTTCTCAACAATACAATTTTACGATGTCATACAAAATGCGGAAGAACATAATTTAGCAGTTTCAATAACTTTTACTTTTAACTTTTTCTTTTATCGAAACGTTATGAAAACTGTTAAATTAAGTCCTTTTAGTTGCTCATCAAACCAAAAAATTGTATTATCGAAAAAAAAATTAATTTCAAAGGATTTTATACACATTTTCGTAAAAATATCGAAAATAGAGCGAGATAGAAAAAATAGTCAAGAGACATTTTTCTAGAAGTTTTTTAGAGAAACAATTTTTTTCGCATTTTGTATAATTTTGGCAAGAAACGTGAATTTTCGTTTTTCAGAGAAAAATCTCTCCACGGCGTGGACATAGGGCATACTATCATGGAATGTACTTTTTAAATTAGGACGAATGTAGAAAAAAATCAGGAAATAAAAAACGCTGGGGTGTTTGACTAAATTAATTTCAAATATTTTCAGAGAAAACACCTCCATTTTATCAATTATATAAATATACTAAAATAAAAAATATGAGATTGTCCGCGAATAAAGGGAACTACTAATGCCCGAAAATTCGATTTTCAGTTTTTTACACTAGTCGGTAGTTGTAAAGTATCTCTTTCATTTTCAAAAATCAGAATTCGTTAAGTCAATTATTATTATTATTATTATTATTATTTTTTTTTTTGATAACCGCATGATAAGCGCACTCGGATACAAAACGAGAGGCCTACGAGAACCAGCCATACTACTTATAGTCCAAGAGCTGGTGACGTTTTTCGTGAAGTGGGAGTATAAGTCCTAGTTTGTTCGGAATATATCTGGGAAATGACCCTTCTTTCGAAAGCCATAAATGGCAGACGCCCTGCCTGGGGCGTTTGGGCACCTGAGCCAGGTGAAAAAATTGGAAATTTGCAGTGACAGTATAATAGCCAATTTTCTTCTAGGATCGATTATTGATGCCCCAAGTTTACTATTATTTAATCGCCAGACCGATAGCTTGGGGA
>JAABKJ010010762.1:0-10896 GCA_011634705.1 Andricus grossulariae
CAATTTTTAAGATTAGCACCTGCTCCCGGCGAAATCCTGCGGTTGTCCTTATGACAAACTTTTAACTATATATAGAGTATATTATTCTTCGACGACGTTACATTTCTTAAAAACTGGTGAATTGAGCTTGCTTCTTCAGTGCGGACTAAAGACATAGTTGTACACAGTAACATAAAAACTTTCTGATTATAATCAAAAATTAAGTAAATCTTGAAAAATGTCATTTTAGCTCGTTTTCAAAAAATTGTAACATAAAGAAATGTGATATTTTTAAAATTTCTATTCTTTATTATTATTTATTATAATCAACTGTACATAAAAAGATTGTTATAATTTTTGTATACATAGCGAAATATTTTTAAATTATAAAAGTAAAAAAATGATTTGATTGCGACACCGTAGGACCATTTTCTGGTTTCAAAAAGTCATTAGAGTTTCTTATTTATAATAACACGAAGCAACTTTTCAGCACTAGCTGTTATCGAGTTTTAAACGTTTTGTATTTTCGGCACGCCCTAATAAATAAAATATTGTTGGGCGCGTGCTGCCTACTTCTCTAATTGATTTTTTAAATCTTTTATTTAAAAATATGTCTTGATTATTAATTTAATGTTTTTTTGTGCTTTTGTTCAGAGCTCGCCTGGACGGTTCTGATCAAGAAAACATTACTACTACCGAAGTTGAAAACCCTGACGGTATCGCAATTGACTGGGTGGCTCGTAACTTGTATTGGACAGATACAGGGACGGACAGAATTGAAGTTTCACGTTTAAATGGAAGTAGTAGAAGAGTTCTTATTAATGAAGATCTTGCCGAGCCGCGAGCAATAGCTCTTGCTCCCGAACTGGGTTGGATGTTTTGGACTGATTGGAATAAGAAGAAGCCGAAGATTGAGCGTAGTAACTTGGATGGTAGTGAAAGAATTCTTCTTATTACGGCTGATATCGTTTGGCCTAACGGAATTGCTTTAGACTTAGATCAACGGAAACTATACTGGTATGCTAAATTTCATTGATGTATTCAGCAATAATTAACATTTTACGTTCATGAATTGTTTAGACTGAATTATATCTAGCATGATTAAGATTCGTAGAAACTAATAGCTGCAAACGTCTTTTTACTCTCACGCCGTTTGCCTCCTTGGTGCAAGATATTCCATATACCATATGACCATATGGCGATTGGGAACGCGCTTACGCTTAACTTAGTTGCCGGGTCTTTTAAGTTGTAGGGCAATAAAAGCGTTAGTCATGCTTGCATTACATAATATTATATTGTGCTACAAGTGCAGAATGTCGGAAGTTCCATACGAGTGTGAGGTTTGCTATACGGGCCAGAGGTAAATCGAAGGGGAGTTTTAGGCGAGTCTAAAACAAGTTAAAGGCGAGCCGAAGATGAGGCGATGGCAAATACACAAATTTGCTACAGTTATAACTATCTACTTCCAGCGCCTGTTTCACATCATATTTTTTGGTAGTAAATGCACGGAATGTTCAATTTGATCATAAATTACGAGAAATGTTGAAATTTTCTGGTTAATTCATAGTATATTATAGCTTTTGGTTGTTCCAATCCTAATCACTACTCACAATCAGTTTGCGAAGTATCAGCTGGTAGGCTAAGCGGCGACCTTAACAATAGGAGTGGATCGAGTTTAAGAAAAAATTGAATTGAAACGAATACAGTGATGACAGGTAAAGTAAAAGCACCCAGGTTGCTTAACCTTACCTACCCTGTTCGGATGCCAAAAAGAATGTTTACTTCTGGCACGATTTTTGAGTATTCACTATGCCCATCGAGTTGAAAGATGAAATAATGGCCGAATTGTAGATCTTAATTAGCTCTATCGAAATTACTAAGGTGGCTTCACCCCACCCTGCCCGAAACCCTTTCGAAGTGACGTATTTTGGTTGCGTTATTATGCTCATCGAATTAAAGAAAAAATCCAATGCCAAATTAAAGTTTGATCCTCCCTCAAACTAAATAACATAGGTTACCACCTTTATCCTCTTTGAAATATCGGGCATCCCACTTTGAAAATGTACCTGAAATCTTGAACGTTCATGTGAATGTAATTTAAAAAAAATGTGTTCACAAAAAATTATGAATTATTGTAATTTTAGGGGTTAACCCAGTAAAATACACTTAACATACTGAGCCATTCAGACGTTTAAAAATGCATGTTCAAATTGTGATCTACTCAATTAACAATCGTCAAAAAATGTTTTTTTTTTGTGCCCAGAATTATAGGTTCGCTGAGAATTTCGGAGTCACCCTTAAAAACCACCCCTATTATATTCAAAGCAAAAAATATTGATGTAAGCTTTAGATCATCAAAAATTAATGAAAAGTTCCAATTGTCAAAAATCGAATTCTTCTCGACCGTTTTATAATTCCAGACATAAAGAAAGATTTTATTTAAGCTATTTAATTGGTAATTTTCGAATATATAACTTGAAGTTTAAAAATTTTTTTTTTTTTTTTAATATCATTTAAGGGTGTTTTTAGGGGTGCGCTTGAAAGTTTTAATCAAGTCTACAATTCAGGGTATAAAAAAAGATAAGGGGTTACTCGTTCAAAAAAGGAGCGAGTCACTTTCAGCTCGTGCGACTGAAACTCGACGCAGACAGGTGTCGTAGACATTTCTAGTCGTATCTCGAGAAGTCGTAAAGATTTTTCCATCTTTATTAACATAAATTAAAGATATTCTTTCAAAGACCGTGTGGTATGAATTTCAGATTATTGCTTCAACTTTCCTAGGTTTTGCCAGAAGTTGAAGTCGAGGTACAAAATTCGAGAAATTCTTTTATTCTTTTGTAGCTTCTCACATGTTCAATCCCTTTAATTAGCCAAAGTTGCACCGGGCCTATAATTCGGATCATAGAAAATAATATTTTTTTAAAATTTCAATTGGCAAATTTCGAAATTCTAAGTTGTGATTTTTCATATTTTCAGGGTTGGTTTTTGGAGGTTCGGCCAAAACTTCTCAACTGGCCTATAATTCTGGGCATAAAAAGGAAAATGTTTGAGAATTGTTATTTGTCAAAAATAGAAACCTACATATGTCCTGAATTTTAATATATTTAGCTTTAGAGGAGGACCCGCCGGACTGGAACACACCGCATCGAGATCCGCAGAGGGAAGTAGTCTCCACTGGTAAACTTTTCCGATAGCCGGGATATTGAGGCGCACGCGCTGAGGGTAGCATAGCAGTAGACGCCACGCGATGGAAGTCAGTTCTGTATGTATGAAAATTCACTGGTCGGTAACGGCTGGTCAAACATTAGGTGCAGGAGGCCGAAATTTATTTCCTGGCCTTTAATTCGGAACGTAAAAAAAGATCATTTTTGGTGCTTTCATATCGGTAATTTTCGAAGGTCTAGGGTATCTTTTCAAATATTATCAGCTTTAAATATAATAGGGGTAAGTCCGAAAGTCTGAGTGGGCCTATAATTCTTCACAAAAAACGAAAGAATTTTTTATGATTGTTAATTGAGTATAATGACAATCTTAGCATGTATTGTATTGTATTTATTAATTTGATTTGGCCTTTGGCCTGCACAAATGCGAGTCGTGCTTACAATAATGAAGTTACTTAATCAATATAAAATAAACTTGAGTACGCTATAATGATTTACACAGAGAAGAGTTATCACAGATATTATTCATCTATTAGACTACGGATTGCTAGAATCTTTACAAAAAATCTGTATAATTTTTGAACGTCGACCTCAAATTCTGCCTTCAAAATACTTACTATTTGATCTCTCACCCTATTGTCTATCAATTTTATCGATTAATGAGGCCCTAGCTTCATTATACATTGGGCATTCGAGCAAGACGTGAAATAAAGTTTCGCGCCTAGCTTGGAAGCAAATAGTACAATTTTCGTCGGGATTTAGTCTAATTCGCTAGCTGTAAACTCGTATTCTAGGTACACATAACATAAATGGCAACGTGACAGGGATAAAGACAATTTTCATCTGAGAGTTTCGACTTATGATGACGAACGTAAAAATGCGTTGCTGGCAGGACTGAGTGGAAGAGGTGAGCGATGGCGACCTTGTAAAGGTGTCAATTTTTATAGCTCATTAACGGGACTCAGATAAGCTTTAAAATCTGTGTACATGTAGGAGATGACATTAGAAATAGCACCTGCGCATTTCCAGCCGATTATCTGGATGCGAAACTGCTGCCAGGTGGCTTTAAAGTCACCGGAAATTCAGGTAGAATTTCTTGGTTTTGATTTTACAGGAAAAAGGTTTGAAGAAAAGTTGGACTACTCCCAGAGGTGCATATTTTAATTATTATATCGTTTTTTGATAAAATTGATACATTTAGAGAAAACATCGATTAAAGAAATACTAGAACAATAAAAAGCTGTTTTCCTTTACAGCAAGTCATTTTTTCGAAAATTGTCAAGAGAGAAAAGATACTCATTTACAGGTGTACTTCAACATTAATGAGGAATGTTTTATTCAAATGTTTAGATTTACCAAGTTTGATACGATCCAGGGTATCTGTTTTTGAGCACAGAACGATTCCTTCGTTAAAATCTGTGGTCTCCTCTGCAGTTGAGGCTCGTCAACTCCTGTTGATGAGCTAGATTGGAGACTGTCAAATCTGTTGACAGTCGTTGTTGACACTGGTCACCAGCTCTTGCTGGACGTCCCACGAATTTGCGCCAAGCTTTCCTCTTCTTGTAGCTTCGTCCCATCAGGAAGAAAACGCCAGGTACTATTTGTTAGGACGACCAGGCGAGGTTTCAAGATGGGAATCGAAGTTCCAAGAATTCTTCAAAAGTCAACTCTTCCCTAGGTTCGATCGGATGGGAGGACCTGGATAGAGGAGTTAACAATTGAAGAGTGGCGAAAAGTGTGGAGCAAGTGTGTTAATCCCAAGTCAAAATTCTACGTAAGAATGTTGCTCTTAAAAGAGTAGATTTTTTTCATGTATAGAACAAAGGTAGCAAGTCAATGACTACAGGTTTCAGCAAACGGAGTTTTTATTCCAGATTTTTCCCTAGGCTGGGCTCGGAGACCAGACGCGGTCGTGCTTTTCCGAAGCAGTCGGAAGGCAGAGTGAGGAACGGTTTCAGTTCAGTTCAAAATACTCTTTATTGTTCATAAAATTTGTAATACATTTGTTTGTGACATTTTGATATATTTGGTACCTATCTCAATCGATTTTACTCTAAATTAATTTTGAATTTAATTTTGTAATAATACTTGTGTTTTCTTTAATCTCGTTGTGTGTATGTGTTCGCAGGAAAAATATACTAAAAAACCTGTTTAATTTTCTATACAATAATTTAACTTATGTACTAACTTACGAACTACTATTTACAATACTTACATGTTACTTTAGCTATACCCTAACTGTGATATTTGATACTTATATTCGCAATTTTATTTCTGTGTTAAATGATGCGGGAATTTATATTTAACATTAAGTGGCAGGTTCTTATATTGCAGCTTACATGTGTTTTTTAAGCTATCCAGAGTAGAGAGCTGTGTGTTATAGAAATCTGTGGTTCATTTACAAATTTCCTGTTCAGTTGTGGTGATTCCAAGTTTGGTGTGCAGAATGGAGGTTCTCATACCTCTTTCTGCATTAATTGACATACGCAGGCACTTATTTTGTACTCTTTGGAGTTTTCCTATATTAGATTTGCAGTTACTTCCCCATATGGGGGCAGCATATAACATTATAGGTCTAATAATCATTTTTATACGTAGTGAGTTTATTTAAGATGCACTGTAAAAAATTTATTGGGGAATTTTCCCCAAAATTGTGTTGACGCAAATTTCCACACATTTTGTGGAATTTTCCCCAAAGTTTAGTGGGGAAAATTCCCCAAACATTCGTGTGGAATATTTACCAATAAGTGGTGAATTTTCCCCAAGATTTGATGGGTAAAATTCCCCATGCTCTTGTGAAATAATACCTGAAATTTCGGGAATGTTCCCGGTATTTATGTAGGGAAAATTCCTCCAAATTTATGGAACATTGCCTAAAACTTTTTGAATATTGGCACTCATACTATAGAGAAATCTCCCTGAACTTTTCAAGAATATTAATCAAAAAGTGGTCAATTTTCCCCAAAATTTGATTGGAAATATTCCTCATGTCATTCATCAATAGCTTAAAATTTCGGGAATTTCCCTGAATTTATTTAGGGAAAATTATACAAAATTTGTGCAATGCCAACAAAAAAAGCCCTGAAGGAAACGCCTGGTTGATCATCATGTTGTTGATCACGGCTGCTTCTGTGCCAGGTAAGTATGCTTTGCTTCGCGTGGACTGCTTTCTTAAACACTCGACGCGTCATTTCTGTTTAGAGAGAGGTGACACGTCGCGCCCTGGCGAAGTTCTCATGAACTACCAACTCAGAGCGGCAAAAAAACTATATCGTGGTGCATAGTATACTACACTTAACTGATGAATCATAAACTTTTGTTGTAGATTTTGATTACTATTTTTATAAAAATTTTATTTTCATACAAAATCATCAACTTAATAATTATTCATTAAAAATCGAAAGAAATTAATAAAAATTTGGAGTTTTCTGTGCCGAACTGTTAAAATATCTACAATTTTCTATAATTTTCTATGAAAACGACGGAAAGAAATCTTTGAGATGACTATAACATTAATAAATCTTTATCCAAAAAATGTGTAAAATTATTCGAAATATCAAGATAGTTTATCAAATATTTTGAAGCAAAATATCTTCCTGAACATACGGTAATACTTCAAAGAGTTTTTAGAAAATTTACCTAATCAACGTGAAAATCAAAAATGATTTTTGTAACGATTCCCCACATTCAGCAGGAATCATTCAATTCCCCAAATTGCAGGGAATATTTCCAAACTTTGGTATAAATTACCACAATTTTCGGGAAATTTCCCCAAAAATTGTAGGTATTATCTAATTTCCTAAATTTAAGGGACAAATCTTGGGAAAAATGATTTTCCCCAATGAAAATGTGGATTTTTCCCCACTAAAAAGTGGGGAAAATTTCCGAAATTTTTCCCAGTGTGTGTTTGAAGGAATGGGTGAAAAAACAGTGTGCAACATTGCCTTGGATGATGAGGAGATAGAACAAGTTGATAAGTACGTGTATCGTGGTAGTTTATTTACTACTGACGGAAAAACCGATGGAGAGATAGACAGGCGAAGGAAGGTTATCGGCAGTGTAGGAGCCATTACCAGAAGTGAAAATATAACAAATGAAGCTAAAATGGCAATATATAATTCTGTACTTGCACCCTCTGTGCTGTACGATGGCGAGACGACCTACCAAGAAAAGGATAAGAGTAAAATGAATGCGGTTGGCATGAATTTCCTGCGCAATCTCTGCGGTAAAACGCTAATGGACAAAGTCAGTAATCAGAGGATTCTTGTAGAATTTGGTGTAGAGATTTATTGGTCATTTTGAGAGAATAAAAGGAGAACGATTTACGAAACTAGTATATTTAGTTAAAGCGAATCGTGGCATATCCACGGGCAGTCCGAGAAAAGTATGCTGGGAATGTGTAAATGAGACCCTGAATCGAAAAGGTATAAGAAGCAATTAGGAATACAAGAGCTTGCAGCAGAAAATGTATAGACGTTAAGGAAGCTAAAGAGGTATGCCAGGATAGGAAAGTGTGGCGACAAATAGTTGATGAGAGATGCATGATAAAGAGTTTCAGTGGAATAAGAGACGCCTGAAATGAAAGACCGTGGTGATTGCTAGAGAAATTGATCAGCGACCTGGGCCGGAGAAGTTTTGTGGAACGAACATGCTGTTCAAATAAGCATGACAGGAATTCTTCATTAATATAAAAATCTATACCCTCCCTTTATCCCGCCTCGTACACTGAATTCCTTGATCCCCAACAGTATAACGAGGCTAGAACCGAGTGAGTCACGCTTACCCCGAAAAGAATTTTGCCTAATGTTATAATAATAATAAAAAAGTATTAGGGATTAATTCAACTGTAATTATTCCACTTTATCGGAAATACATTGATTGGTCATACACTCAGAATAATAATTGTCTTGAACCAAAAAAACTGTTTTCTTGGATATATTTAAAAATTTGGTTGAATCAAACAAATTTTAGTTTATTCAACAAAATATTACATTGGCCCAATCAAATTTTTGGTTGAATCAACTGAATACTCCATCTATTAAAAGAATTGGTTAAGACTACCAAAAAATTTGGTTGGGTCAACTAAATATTTTGTTGTCCATATAATAACCACATTCTATGGTTGAATTAAAGAGGGCTTTTATTTTTAATATTTTCATTTTATAACAGTTTAAGATGGCGTTTATTCGAAATTCACTTATTTAGTCATCATTTTCTAAAATTTATCTGGGAATGACTTTCACCAAAATGCTTATTAAGGTGGCCAAAACTGGTACGCCTACCTAGAGTAAATCTATTCAATCCATTACTATAAGTGCGTTATTTGACATATAGTTTTAATTATTATTTTATCCGAAAAAGAACAAATTGCATGCTTTTTATGTATCTATTCCTTTACAGACAAATTTAAATTCTAATTATTCGTATACAATCCTGGTGGCAAATGATAGAGATTGGTTAATTTGGGATCCTTTCAATAACACCAATAATTGTATGCGACGCCAACAAAATCTGCCGACAAAATATATTCGACCTATCTTTTAGTACGAAGAGTCTATTCGTACGACCGGCTGGACGCCCAGTAAAAAGAAACTAATTGAGGCGAATTGAGATGAATTCGCTAGAGCCTCCGTGAATCTCGCTTTGCGACAATCTCGAATTGGAGCAGGCCATGAATTCTTCTAAATTCGGAAATAAGTAATTCAATCTTCAAATCTGCTATTCGCCCGAATTCGGTGAACAATTTTTAGGGGACCTAATTCATTTGAATGTGTCAGCACGAATTAACTTCAGTGTCAGCCAATTCATTTTAATTCGCGAGATTTAAAGTCAAGCTCCAATTCGCCTGAATTCATGAGTACGAATACAGTTAAAGACTGGCCTATTCAATCGAATTCGTAAGCTATAACCAACACGCTGAGCATAAAGGATCTTTTGTAAATAAATATCAATGAGTCCCGTAGCTTAAACGAATTGAAACTCATTCAATTCGCGCTGGCTCAATTCGTTTAAACGAATCAGAAAGCGGAATTCGGGCGAATCCCAAAATGTTAATTCGCCGCAAGTCGCCTCAATTAGTTTCTTTTTACTGGGCGAGATATAGTGGCATGATTGGTGAAAATTTTGTCTACTACCCTCCACCATTTAACCCCTTTCCAGCTCCCGCAATCATTTTGCAAGATTGTGTACGCCCGGCCGTACGAATATTCTCAGTCCTTTTATTAAGTAAATTTTCGGTCTAACACACAATTTGAAATCCAAAAATTTTTGATAGATTTTGAGATATACCAAAAGGGAGAAGAAGGCCTTTATTCGCGATACCTAAAGACATAAACAAGCCAATAAAGTCCCTCTCTCACATGATTCATCCGATTTTTTCTATAACAAATGTATGGATATGGTAATGCTTTACAAGCCCGTGGAGCCGATCTTAAGTGGCGCTTTTCAAGGTCATAGGTATATAATGGACATATATACCTATGCCATAAAACATTATGACGACATAGATATATAATGGCCATCACATGCCTATGAGTTGAAAAGGGAACTTTAGGTTCGCTTCACAGGCATGAAAAACGGCCGTATTCATGCATGCGTTATATATAATAATATTAAATTTAACAAACTTCTAGTATTTTTTCTAAAGAAATTTGATAATCTTATACAGCCATTTAGAACTCTGGTCAGTTGATCCAAACAGGGCCACACTTAACTTTTTGCACGATGAAGAATGCCATTGTAATTACATTGTGATTTTCGATAATTGTTTAATTCCTAAAACTAAAAAATGTAACATTATTCAATCTCGAATGTTTAAAGTTTGAAATTTTTCAACTTTACTTGCCACCAAATTAACGACATTTCATTTTGGGCATTTTCAATTAAAAGTCTTATTTTTGAAACTTTGTATAAACTTTAACATTAAATTTGGTATAGGTCTGTTTTGAACCCGAACAATAAGAATAAACTTAATTCTGAACACATTAAAGAAAATGTTCAAAATGATACCGAAATCATGTATCAAGTAAAACCAAGATAGCCTAGGTGCTTGGAGTACTTTAGCTTATATGCGAGGTTTTTATGGTTTCGAATCGTGCAGTGTACTTGAAAAGTTAAAAAATTAGCGAAAGCTGATATTAGCATTAGAGTATAACCTGTTGAGTGTAGTTGTCACTTACGTGCGGTTAGATAAAATTTTTAGGTTATGTCCTTATGCCATCGGCGCCAAAAATTGGCGTACATTTTGTTTTGTCTGATCAAATAACCCTGAAAGCAGATCAAAATGATCCGAATGGACAGATCATTATGATCTCGACAGTCCAATGATCGTTAAAGCAAAACGCGCTGCAACAAAAATCCTTCTTTTTACTGTCAATGGTTCTAATTTCAAATTGTCGAAGTTTGAATGCTATACCATACCATTTGTTCAATCCTATGTGTTTTCAGTAATAAACGTATCCAATTTAATTTTTTTCCATTTTTATCACCTGGAGTTGAAATTGTAATAGATTTTTTAAGAATTTCGAATAACATTACAAAAATTATATTCCCGATTATATTGATGTTCTGAAGATTTTTTTACATTTTAACTACACGGAGAGACTTTCGATATCAATATTTGGTTAATTCTATATCCATAATTAAAATAAAATTTAGGAATTTAGGGATAATCGGGGTAATGTCATAAAGATTCCTATTATAATAAGAGATGATGGTATTTCTGTATGTATTATTCTAAACTTGAGGGAGCAAAAAT